>CAIGRL010018523.1:0-16712 GCA_903798325.1 Fraxinus xanthoxyloides | reverse complement strand
TCATTTGTATGTAAATCATTATATGTAACTCCTTATGTACAAGTAGTATTATTCTTATTTATAAGGGTAAAATAAATTCCTAAGACAACAAAAACAATATATTACTAAAAGAAAAGAAACAAAAGTCCCTAAAGGAAATGAAAATCCAACAATAATAAATGTCTTCTATCCTATTTCTAATAGAATTCTCCTACATCACACTCTGTAATGGAATACTAAACATTATGACTTCGAGAATGCTACTTTCAATAGAAGACTAGTTTCGGGGAGTCACCTAACTTAAAAAGTGAGCTGCCATAAATGTCATTCTCGAAGGCGGGCCATTTGTAACAATTTAATTGTATCCCACACCGCTCATGAAAGGCCTTGCGGATTTATAAGGACTTCCGACACCCTCTCCATACAATCTGGTCTTGAGATGAATTGTGATTGTTACCACATATATTCAGAACTCAAGAATGACAAGACTCATAAGATGGGAATCCCTTGTGTTAAGCACAAAATAGTACATGGTTGATAAATCCACAACTAGGATATGTCATCGTGTAAGACAACCCCAGACCACGTTACATAGACCCCAAGCATTTGTTTGTGGTGATATGTATCCAAACCCATCCTTATACAGTTATACATTCATATCTAAGATAAAACAGAAAAGGCAAGAAAGGTCCTAACAATTCTTTTGGTTACTTTGAAGATGACTTGAAGTGTTCATACGGTTTTGGTTGTACTAAGAAATTACAGCTGATATAATGCCTCAAAATACCCTTGTCCTGATGTTCTTAAGGGCTTGCTCCCGTACTCTGGTCATGGAATAGGTGAAATAAAATCAGAAGGAAATTTGGGAGTTGAAAAGAGGAATTACCCAAAGTTTCAACAGGAAAACACAGGTCACAAGGGAATACTGTTACCAACAGGGGACACAAATACCCAAATACCCAATTAAAGACAATATTGCAGACCATAAACCAATAGACAAAATAGTAATTTACTTGCAAAGGCAGAGTGACATCTATGGAAAGTAAAATAACACGACAGTTTTAACTATTATACAGAAAATTATATCCGACTTAGTATTTGTCTGAATTCAGCTTTGAGTCTCACTTCCTAGGCTAGGGGAAATTGAAAGTAACCATGTAAAGCAGGGGACTAGTACTATCATTCAAAGCTTGACCTCAACATCGACGCCAGCAGGAAGGTCAAGCTGCATCAGTGAGTCTATTGTTTGGGCAGTTGGATAAAGAATGTCAATAAGGCGCTGATGAGTTCTAATTTCGAAATGGAACCTGGCGTCTTTGTGGACGTGCGGAGATTTGAGAACACAATATATTCTCTTCTTGGTTGGTAGTGGTACTGGACCCATGGTCTTTGCATTCGTTGTCTTTGCAGCATCCATAATCTGTTTGCACGAGTCTTCTATCAGGGGTACCCAGTAAGACCTCAATTTTATTCTAATCTTCTGCTTGGGAGCCATCTGAGAACCAAAATATCATTTGGTAGATTATTCAAGTTGAAGCTTATAAAATTAGAAAGGACAAGGATTTAACTTCAAATAGGAAAGAAAATGTCTCAAATTGAACAACAGGTTCATTACTGTTTATGTAACACAAGGGATCAGCATTGTCAGCAAGAGCAAGATATTCAAGGTTAAAGAAGTGAATATAAAAATCTGATAAATGTTTCTTCAGCCACCTCAATTAACATTGTGGTCATATATCTATACATAGTAATCAGGTCCGACTTTATTGACTCAACAATTAGTAAAGACTAACAGCCCGTTTGGCGAGCCTTTTAAAAAGTTAAAAGCTGCTTTTAAGAATAAAAATTGCTTTTGAACCTAGATAATTTTTTGAAAGTACTTTGTGGATAGAAGAGTATTTAGAGGAAGTTAGTCTAACATAGCTTTCTAACTCTTCTACAAGAAATAAAAGCAAAAGCCCTGCAAAATGACCCTAATTGAAGTCAATTTAGTCACTTCTTTGTTTTCCTTAGGATGCTTATGCCACAAAAAAAATTATTAAAAATCACGATGAATCCCTAAGAGACTTTGACATATCAGAAAGGTATGAAAGTTTCTTCCATGATGAAATATAAAATCTTATCTGGAAACCAATTCATATACCAGACGGTTCTTTTGCCCTGAATACTGATTCATTCAGTACCCAATACAAACTTATGAAGGCAAAAACATCGACATCAATGAAGAGCACCCGGTCGAAGCTCTTTCATTGCATAAATCCATTATATTTTTACTGGTCTACATCACAGCAATTATGATAAAGTAGATAATTGCAGTAGCAATACTATTAATATGCAATGTAACACAAGAACCAATTTATCCTACTGCTGTCAGTCTGTAATTTAAGTAAAATCAATATTATTTAAAAAAAGAAAAAAAGAGAAGCTACTAAGAAAAGAGAAGTTACTTTATCAGAATCTGCACCAACACTCAGCGTTGAAGCGGCAGGGGCCTCATCCTAAGAACCCACAAAACCCAAGATGAAAACCTTTCAATAATATGAAAAAAGGGTATTTATTAACTCAAAATATAAAGTCGACAAACCTCAGAAGCAACACTGGACTCCAGAACTTCAGGAACAGCGGAAATTCTGGAAGAGTAACCACGATAGATTTTCAGGGCATGTAACTTTGAGGAATTTGAGGAAGGCGAAGAAAGCACAGAGAATTGGGGTCTGCCATTACAAATGGAGGAATTGGGTAAGGGCAAAAATGGTGCCGACAGTGAGGATAATGAAACTGAAGCCATTCTCACTCTAGAGCCTGAGTTTTGGTTTAGGGATGAGAGAGTGAGAAAGCTTTGCAAATTCTCACATTTATCCAGAAGTTATCGAGGGTGTAAATGATAATAATGCCTTTCTTTTGGACCTTTTTTACTTTACAAATATACAGTTAAATTGCATGTGTAAGTCCTCCATTTTTAATTTTAATGATACTTTGGTTTCAAAAATTAAAAGTATACGAAAAAGAATGTATATGAGTAAGAAAATTCGAAAAGAAAATCTTTCCCCACAGCGTTTCGGTAGATGATCCCTATTTTTCCTTGTAATCGGATTAAAATTAAAAAATTAATCGTTATTATTGACTTTTATTACACAAGTATGATCCAATAATTACTATATTTTCAATTTTAATTGAATTTTAAACACGATCGAACACGCCCTTAGTGTTACATTCTCATTAACATGAATTATACGTAAGTCGTACTTATAAATAACATTATTCTTTTCCTTCCGTGTCACATAACCCTCATTTGTCGTCCCTTTCTTATCTCCTTCGCTCACATCTTTCTCACGGACTACCTCTCCATATATCATTTACCTCACCTTTTTTCTGAAAAAATAATAATCTTGAAGGTTCAATATATATATATATCTGGAAATTTGATACAGCAAATAGCTTGTTTATTGATTAATGATTAACAAAAACAGTAACTGATAATTGTTAGTGCAGGGGCGCGAACACCAAAAAATTTGACAAGATTTCAAATACCAATTGCCCTCCATAATAGCTTAAGTAAGAAAAAATTAATTGACAAGAGTAGATATTTAAAAGCTAAGAAATCAAAATACGTATTTACAAAATAATTATTTTACAAGTAAAATAAACTTTTACGCTTGAAAGAAAATTACAACTTAAACTAATATTTACAAAGTGCAGTCCAAGTTGGACAAACTATAGCTAAGAGAGGTCAAGGGGCTAAGTATAGTTGCAGCCATCGACATTTTGCATATATCGCATTGTATTATTTCTTGTGTCCGCACCACGAGGCTTGTGTAAGCGTACCACCAATCTTTGACGTATGGACAATCCTCCATGTGTGATCCCTGGTTCGATGACTCCTGCAAAATTTCAATTCAGGTTCTCTCGGTGGTGGAGCGACTATGTACATCGCGACTCTCCATATAGGATCAATTTCAGTTTGATTGAACCTCATGTAATGCACATCATGCGGCCAAGGGGATGGACAATTGCGATCCTCGTGGTGCTTGCTCGCCCTATAGTTCACAAGCAAAGAAAAGAAAAAGCATTCTCTAAATTCTAATCAAATCTCTATTTATTTGTCTTTTTGACACTCGATTCTTCAAATTTCTTATACTGACAGTTGACTTGATTGTTAGAGTACTAAAAGTCACGACTCCTTTTCTCGATCTGGTTATCTTGGTGCCTTGTTTGTGTTTGAGCGTGCGGGAAATATACAAGTAGGTAGGTAGGGATGTGACAAAGATATGTTGACAGTAATGACGTGCATTTTTTGAGGTCAACCGCTTTCATAATTTGCCATCCGTTCTTCACATTTCCTATGCCAAGTTGTTTGTTAACTCGACAATATATCTCGGTAAGAGACACAAACATAATAGAAGCAGTCATATATGATTCCCCATTTCTTGCTCCAGTAGTTCGAGTGAGTCAAATTGGACATGACCCTACATTCGACTTATATTTCTCAATTTTTTTTAATAAAAAATCTTAATCAAAGTTGCATGTTAAGATGTGATAAAATGTCAGTTAATAAATCCAGCTTAAGAGTTCAGAAATAAGTGTATAATTATAAACCTCTTGGAATTTCATAACTACTCCTCAACAGTGCATCTTTCCTTTCAAAAAAACTGCCTCCATTAATTAATTAAACCCTCCTCTTTATTGGCATAAATTTCATGACTTAACCTTTCCTCTTTCAAATACTAATCCGTTCGTCTCATTCTCACTCCATCTTTATATCTCATTACTTCTTTACTAACCTTAATATTCTCGAGACTTTGAACTGTAATATAAACTGCAAGAGACATAAGAGCTTAGTCATAACGCTTACGCTCCTATATTTATTGCTTTCACCTTTTGCTTACTTAACCACCTCTTCCAACTCCAAGAAGTATTCTGTCTTGAACCTTTTAGCTAAAAAAAAGAACATAAAACTCGTTTTGGCAATGAATTTATTAAGTTTCAGTGCTTGGTTTCTGGGTTTTTTGTTGTTATATGATGGAATTCGAGCGAGTTTCGCACAGTTAAACAGCAATGCAAAGAATTATATTACATGGGATGACATGACAGTGGATGATTACAGGTTGCATATAAGAGATGAAGGGAATTGGAGTAAGGTTATTGTGGTTGACAACAATGGCCGTGGAAATTCTTTAACAGTCCAAGGTGCAGTTGATATGGTGCCTGAAAATAATGCAGATAGAGTGAAAATTTACATTCTTCCCGGAGTTTACAGGTCTGTTTATGAGTCATTTTTTGAAAATTTCTATGTTTTTTGTACACCAAGAAAATATTATTCATGCATGCAGTTGTGCAATGTTTATTTTCGTGGGGTACTAAGATTAGGGACGTGGGTATTGAGGAAGTTACGTATGTGTTGTGTGGGCTTTTCCTACCACAATTTTAGGCTTAACTAAGTAACTGACAATGTTTTACATAATTTAAACAAAATGTGATGAAATTTTAACTATATAACCCAGAAAAGGGAAATCCCAAGTAATTTTGTTCTCAATTTTCAATTCGCCGTGCAGTGAAAAGGTGTACATTCCGGCCTCTAAGCCGTATATTTCCTTCATTGGAGATCAGAATCGAGTATCTGAAACAGTTATAACATGGCACGACAAGGCTTCTGATAGGGATAAAAATGGAGCTGTATTAGGGACTTTTAATTCAGCCACTGCCACAATAGAATCTGATTACTTCGTTGCAACAGGGATTACTTTTGAGGTAGCATTTGCAGTAAATTAGGTTTCTTAAACATCATTATAACAATCGAATTTCAAAATTTGAATGTTTGTTTATGGCAGAATACAGTGTGTGCGGTGCCTGGAGGAGTTGATGGATACCAAGCTGTTGCCTTAAGAATTGCTGGCGACAAAGCTATGTTTTACAATGTTCAATTTCTGGGATCACAGGATACACTTTTGGATCAAACCGGATCGCACTATTTTTACCAGTGTTTCATCCAAGGATCAACAGACTTTATTTTTGGCAATGCAAAATCTCTCTATCAGGTTTATATATTAACCCATTTTCATTATTCTTACTTTTCGAATTATTCCTTCTTCTGAGTTGACTTTATGATGCTGAATTAAACAGGAGTGTACTCTACATGTTCTAGAGGATGGATATGCAGTAGCAGCTCAACACAGGAACTCTCCTAATGATGATACAGGCTTTTCTTTCTTGAACTGTACAGTTGAGGGAAAAGGAAGAACTTTCTTGGGTAGAGCTTGGGGGGATTATTCACGAGTTATATATTCGTACTGTGAATTCGATGCCATTGTAAGACCAGAAGGATGGAATGACTGGAGGAAACAATATAGAGACAAGTATTAAAATCTCTCATCTAGTCTATTTTACATAGTGAAAATACATTACAGATTTCTAATATGTAAATGGATCTTGTGCATGCAGTACTGTGGTATTTGGAGAATACGAGTGCAGAGGCTATGGAGCAGATAGAAGACAAAGGGTGCCGTGGTCTAAAGCTCTGAATTACATGGAAGCAAAGCCATTTTTGGGCACGCAATTCATAGACGGAGAGCAGTGGCTAAGACTATAGTCGTTCGTTTTTTTACTAAGCTTAAAAGGCAAACAACATCCTGTATTTTTCAGAAGTACGCAGGCTTGTTGAAAAACAAATTCATGTAGTTTGCATTATCAGATCAGTTTTGTTGCGACTTTGGGATCATTCAGTGCTAGGTCAGTACTCGAAAAAGAAACAAATTAAAGTCTTATCTACGTTCTTGGAATTAAACACGACCCTCATTCATTAGCCAAAGATCATCAAGATTTCACGATCCACTGCCCAAAAACCAGAAGTTTATAAGACTCAAAAATGAAAATAACTTTAGCAGAAAGCACTGAGATATAATTTGATCATTAATGGAAACATAAAGGTTACTGATACTCGTTCAGACAGAGACAGCATAAGGTTACACCTAGAAATCCCAGGCAACAAAATACATTGGAACCTTCCAAATCCAGTACCAATCTTTATTTACAACTATCCTCGAACAATTATAAAATCTATCTCACTTCCAACAGTGTTAAGGAACAAGGTGCTTCATTTTTTGTTAATATTTAGTCACAACTTCCACTGGTGCTGCATCATAAGTATGCTCGGAAGTCTCCAGTTCCATGCATTCGCCATCTTTATTATCCTTTTGTCATCATCGATTACAATATAAGAACAGTCTAAAACATTAAAATCATTAACTCGTTTTTTAAGCTTAGCCAAACAGTGGAATAAGAACAATTTGAGTGTACACTGTCAGAACTCACTGCTTAATCGAACATTACCGTGTACTCAAGTAAAAAATATCAGTGGAAGTACAGACTTGTCATAAAAATGCAGCATTAACTAAGTATCCCAAATCATTACAACGGCAATCACCCCGACACCCAACAACGCAGCCAGAAACTTATGGTGTGGTGTATCGACTGAAACCGGTTTTTGAGGCTCATAACCCTTGGACAGTAAATGGTTAATGGATACATAGATGAAAACCCCACAAGCCAGACCCATTGATATAGCATAAATCCAGTCTGCTACAGCACCCTGCGTCGTTTCATCTATTATAATTCCAAAGGCAACACCGATTGGACTTGATATGGCGAATGCAAAAGCATAAGCTACACAAGATAAGAGGGGTCGATCTGGAATCATCCTAAGAAGAGCTATACCCATAGCAATTGCAGCGAATATCTTGTGTAGACAGACGGTCCAGAGGGCTCGCCAAGCATCTGCTCTTGTCTCGGCTACTCCAATCGCAATGCCCTCAAACACGGAATGAAAGCACAGTGCAACAATTAACAAGATGCTATCCCCGAGTGAAGTTGCACTTGTGAGAGAATCTTTAGCAAGATTTTCTTCGGTGCCAGTCTCAACCTAATAGAGAAAGAAAAAAATTGTAATAAAAATTCACTAAGAACACCAAGGCAACGTTGAGGAATATGTGAGATCTCTCTGCTATCTCACCTGCGACTGCGACTGGGAAGGTATTCTGTTAATGGAGCCTTTTTCATCGTGAGAACCTGCAGTGACGAAGAAAAATAGATAGAACATCTGTACTCAAGCACTGCATTGCTCTCACTCAAGCTTGATACGTAATTATGATTTTCTTGAAAGGCAACTATGAAAAATATTAATTAGCCAACAATCTTGACGTAAAGCAAAATTTCATGATGTGGGACGCTTTCTGTTAGCTCAAAAGCCAATCAAATTCTTCTCGCATTGCATTGGTATGTTTGTTGGGGATATTGAATATTACCTACCATAGTCTTAGAGAAGAAAATGAGCTAAAACTCCACATCGTGTAACAAACATGCCCACGAATCCAATTTCCTTCTTAAGATCCGTTTGGCCGCGCTTCTACTTCTCTTCTTCTTCCACAGAATTATCCAAAAACATGTTCAAAATAGCTTCTTAGTCACAAAATCAGCTTTTAACTTTTCAAAACGACCTACTAAACGGTCTCAATAGTCTTGACTCTATACAATTCCAACTTGCACTTCAATAATTACAAAATCCGAAATTTAACAAATTTCTTTGATTTCTTCCATGAATCCGATGAATACATATATCCATACAAACAACTTAAGCAGAAGAAAAAATCACATACCTTGGATTTCATTGCGATTATAAGCAGAAACATTCTTCTGTTTCCCACAAACATAAGAAATAACACAATCAGCCAGCATGGTTAACAAATATCCAGCACTCGCCAACATAAATGCAAATGGGTATTCTTTTTCCGTCAAGTCACCAAATGTCTCATTAGAATCACTCAAGAAATGCATCAAAGCAGTCCCCAAGAAAACCCCACCGGCAAATTGCGTCCCAGTAACCAAAAAGCCCTCGTTCCACTTCATGAAGTAAGGCGAAATCCCCCCGACAAGAGTCCCAACAAACACCAGTATCAGGCAACATATTTTCACCAGAATCAGAGACCGAGATCTCAGGTTCGGCTTATCCACCGGCGAGCCGGAGTCGGAGTCTGAGTCATTATCTCCGCCGTGCGCGGAGGCGGAGACAACGAGGAGGAGTAGAGTGAAGAAGAGAATCAGAACATAGCGAGCCATTTATTTAGGGGCTTGAACATACACTATTCCGTCTCTCTTTATAGGAAGACTACTCTGCTCACAATCAGCGCGGGTAAAACAACAGAGGAAGTGTGGGTTCTGTGTGCAGCGGGTTAGTGAGAGAAACTAAGCATATGGAAAATTTCCATGCGGAAGAACGTACGATTTTGGGAGTGACAGTTAATTAACCAATAATAGCGTTAACATTAACGTTTATAGTTTGTTAATTCTTGTGTGGGTCCAAATTCTATATTACGATATATTGTCTCCAAATTTTAATTGCAATTGATCCTCTTAAGTTTTGCCTATTGCAGTTTAATTGCCCCTTCTTGACCCATTTTTTAAAAATTCTCGAGTTTATTTTTAACCACATATTTCATAAAATTCACAATGTTATCAACTTTTCAATTGCATATACCATTAAATTTTATCAAAATCTCCTTGAAAAATGAAAAAACAAATGCATTGTTTTAGAATTTGGACATCGGTTTTTTATAACTTTCGATAAAAAAAAAAATTGAGCTGTTTGATAGATGAAAGTTGATAAAAGCTTCATCTAGATAGTCAAGAAAGTGACGCGCTAGATAAGATTCTTTTCTGATTTGTTTAAATTAGAATCTTTACAAAGAGTCGAACAAAACAAATGAAGAACCTATCTCATGGAATAATTTTAATTGAATAAAGAAGATTCTCAATCTACAAAATGTGTGAAGCTTCGATTGGTTTTCCCTTTTCTTCCCCTACAATACCTTAGTTTCGATAAACATTCAGAATGTAATCTAAAATAGTAGATTGATGAAAAATGTATAATTGAAAAAAGAAAGAAATGTTATTTAATTAATAGAAAATATTATTTTCTTGAAAAACATGTGATTGAAAATGAGTAGAAAAACGATAATGAAAATTTTAACTTGTACTGGAGGCTTATTTCTATAATCAATCTCGGTCACTTAGCCAGAAAAGTGAAGGGGTAAAAACAATTATATATTTAACTTCAGGGACATTTTTGCAATTTCTGGAAAAGACAGGCCAAAATGTAGAAATAAAACCTCATGAAGTGTCCTTATCGTATCAAGTTTCTATTGCCTATGACAGTAATAGAAACATTATAAATAAATCAGAACCACAGATTATGTCTTGTCCAAAACAAAATTTCAAATTTCAAATATGTGATGTTAATTGAATTTAATCAAGGCAAAAGTCTTCCATTCCATCCAAAATTTTGTACATTTACCTAAGGTTGAATAATAAACCTACGAAAAAAATGGAAGTAATTTTATGACATTAATAATCCACCCTCTTTCTTCATTCAAACGAACTGAGTTTCCAAAATTTCTGTTCATCTGATTCCGCATAATTCTTAATATCGCCACAAATGACCACGCTGCTTTTGATCTTGCATTCGCCTGCACCATCGATGAGAATAAGTTGGTATACTATTTTATTTCAGAATATATTTGGAATATCATCATGGTAAATCAATACGTGATACAACAATGAAATAATCCACACAATATACTTCCACATTTTCAACCCTTTCATTCAACTTGTATTGACATGAGAAAGATCTTACACAATTGGAAACCCCACCTAGAACCTCCGACTTTTTACTTCCCGTACTACACTGAGAAGACACAAAGTTTAAAGTGACACCACTAGGATTCTAATTACGGGGATATAGGAAGATCTGAAGTGCTAAAATTTCTAGACATTCTTCAAATTGCTCTGGAGCATCCTATATGTGTTTTCAGAATCCAGCTGCAAATTAAATAATTACTTTCTTAAGACACTAAATGAAAACTATACTGAAAATACACCACCTTATTAGGCCAATGCCTTAGCTAAGTGATAAGAGCGAAGCCTTCATTTTGCTCTTACCAGGTTATTGAGTTGGGTTCGGACCTCTTTGGAGGTAAGGTTGAAAGTGAAATTCCAAAAAATAAAAAAATAAAAAAATAAAAAAAATTATACATACATATATCCCATCTTACTGATAGTATTCAATTTGGAAAATAAATCTTGATTCTGGGGGAGGAGACAAGTCGGATTCAAATTTAAAGAGCAGTGCAAAAAGAATTCTATTATGCTGTGTAATATGAGAAATTCAATCTGTTCCTACTTGGAACAGGGTATTGTGAGCTTAACAATTAGAATACTGGTTTGAAATGACCACCAATATGAAAATGCAAGACTTCCAAGAAAAACCGGGTCATCAGAAGCAAAGAGGAGAAATATTTTTCTTCATCCAGGAAATTTTCTCGTGACAATCAATATTTAATAGTCCAACATCACCCTTCTTCAAACGAGCTTATTTTAATCGAGATGGTCAACAAAGTTATCTGATTAGCACTCGTAAATACACTACCCAACAGACAGGAAAAGAATGGCAACACCAAAAACAAATTTCAAGAAGGACCAGCCCCAAAAAATGGATTCTGGAACAAAACCAAAAGCATTGTGATTTGTTCTTGTTGTCCAAAGTTGAGAAGCTCCTAGAGCTGGAAATACTGTATCCAGATAATAGGCAACAAGGAAGCAGTTTATTAATGTGTACAGATAAATTAAAGACAATGACCTTTGATGCTCTTTGGATCGTTCTATGAACTCTTTTGAAATATCGAGTCCTTGATAAGAAGCAAGAATGGTTCGAACATCAGCTGGTGCATCTTTAGCAACATCTGCACTCAAACAATGAATATAAAAAATTGTAGTAGGAATGGCTAGTTAGGAACTAAATTTCACTTAATTAAATTAATCTTGTATAACCGTACAATCAGAATTCTTACATTCAAGGAAGGGAATAAGGTCTACAAGTGCAGTGTCTTCTACTTCGCCTTGCCATGGTTTTATTGAAACGCAGTTTTCTGATTGAAGGGTACCTTCTACAGCACGAGCACTAATATAAAGAACCTTTTTGGGATCTCTATTCAGCATCGAGAGGTCCTGCATTAGGAATAATGAATTGAATACAAAAACTGTTCATCCCATACCAACTACAGCTGCCAGGATGCAACATAAAGCAGCATACTGAAGACATAAAAATGGCCTGTTTAACCTGTGAACCTCTAGGACCAGTCCTGATAGTACTGCTCATGGGCTGGTCCAAAAACAGACCAGCATACAAGAGTCAGGTTGGAATTAATGATTGAATTCATGGGTCAGATCAGATTGGCAAATCTGGCAGACCGGATGGATCACAGCCTACCCTGGCCCATGTTGATGATCAGTGGAATCTTCTTGGAAGGAGCATTTTCTCAACGTATAAAAACATTGCAGATATTAATTATCCTTCACTTCCAAAGCAATAGGCATTCTTCCTCACAATTTGCAAGTGATGTCCACAATTTTATACTTCTATAAGCACTTGCGGGTTTTGTTTAGAATTATATAATTGTATATTTCCACAGTTTAGATTTCCAAGAATCAAGAAAGCTTCTTAATCTACAAAAGTCGAAGTATCTTGCATACCTCGCAGACTATATTGGTTTTTTTGTAACATTTCTCATTATATTTAAACGCCATCTATGCTATAAATTTTATATTTATGAGTAAAAAACATACATCTTTTTCCAGGGTCTACACCTCCCTACATCTCAGTAAGTTTTAAATGGCATTCACATTTACTTTGATAATAAGGAACGACATTTTCAGAAAGTATTTCCTTATACCAAAGTTTGCTTGCATCCACAAGCAAATCTACAAACAAGCACAAGCCTCTAATATTTGGCAATTCTTTGAAAACGAGCAGAAAAATCAAGTAATTACTTGTGAACTCTATAAACAGACGTATACATTTAGACCCAAAAGTGGTACAAATCATATAAAGTTTGTAGACAAAATTTTTTATACCAAACAAGTGCAAAAGATATAGAAATTTGATAGTGTTTAAAACAGAAAACTGTAGGATCCTTCCAATACATTATTGGTGAAAAACTAATTATATTTTTTGAAAGGAGAAGTTAAAATTTAATCAAGATACACTCAACCAGTTCTGGAAAGCAACTAGAAGTGATGCCAGACAAATTTTAGAAGCTGAAGAAGTTATGTGTCCTGTTTCTTCTTGATTCCTTTATTTGGAATGAAATGGATTATTTACATTGCATTTGTATTTATTTGCTTAATAACCCATGAATTTATCCCTTTGATTTTTAACTCCCTCGAATAAGTTACGATTTTCAGAATTTCCTTTCAAGGCATGATGTGTGTTATAAAATATATGCACGGCATAGTAAATACAAGAGAAGCAACAGGGTTGACCTGTTGACCTACCCTAAAGTGTGTGCCATCAACATATCTTGTTGCTCCACGTGAAAGTCTATACCGGATACAGTTCTTTGGATCCAATCTGTCAACCACTGACTTAACATCCTGCAAGTTCCATGTCAGAAAGTTTAGCAAATACAATAAGTTAAGAAACTAACAACTTTCTATAAGGGAAAATCATACCATATACGGTTTGTTGGAATAAATTATGATTTCATAAAACTGAGCTAAATGCTCCAGAAAGGCATCTACACCAGGTCTTTTAAATGTTCTCCGTCCCCGCTCTCGCTTCAAAGGGAAAAATACGAAGAATAAGATAAATTCACGAGTTCCAATCAATTCAAATTTGTACAACACAACAAACCAAAAACAGAGCATATTGTATTTTAGAAAGAAGAGAGGTTTTGAATGGAGAATAACTATTTGCTATAATACTGAAGCATGAAAGCATATATGCCAAAATATGAAATCTGAGATATGTGACAACTTAAACCAAACAAGTTAGACAAAAGGAAAAAAAAAAAATTGATCATGGGAGTCATACCTTCCAATCAGAATATACCAATGTCTCGTTTAAATCGAGAACAAGGGTAAAAACACGCTGCTCCGAGGGGTCCATATCAGGCAGGAGCTTGTCTGAATTTGGTTCTGTAAAACCCTATGATGAAGCAAGAAGATACTGAATAAATTTTGACAAGGATATTTAACAAATAAAAGAAAAAGGCATTCGCTGAAATTGTGAAAGAAATGGGAAAAAGAAGTAAAGAGGCACTTACTCGAACTTGTTCTTCAGTTAACCTTCTCAAGTCAAGGTAAAGGTCAACCAACTTAGCAGGAACTGCGATTATGTAAAAAATCGGGAAAGTTTATCATTTGAAAGATTACAAATAATCTTATAGCGATTAACTGTCAAATAATTATAATCATATACAAGGGGCAATGAATAAGTTTTAAATCCTTTACCCAGCTACATGGTACAGGGAATAAAATGACAACTTTAGAAAAAAAGAATCCCACCTGCCATTGTAGAAGAGCTTAAATAAGCTTGAAATTTCTGCATAATTTGCAACAGAAAGCTGTTAATACTTCTTGCTTTCAAACAATACTACAGCTAAGAGAATGTATGCTTCTGGACTTAGCAGAACTTCCAAAAATGCAGTTTACGATAAAGCAAATATAGCAGAGTGATGCAACTATGGATGATGTCTGCAAATTTATCACGACATCACAATTTTTGATGGAAGCAGTGATATGAAAGAGTTCTCAAATCAGCTCCTTCTCCATGATGCTCTCATGTTGATTATTACACACACACACAAAACAAGTACCGGAGTGTTGTCAAACTCACGTCAAAAGAAGATGAGGCATTTTCACTGGAGTGATTTGCATATGCTCGAAAGGCCTTTGTCTTGTGATCAATTTCATCCAACGAGAATGCTGCAAATAAGGGAATGTCACGTTTTTCAATACTGGAATGTTGGGTTAACAATAACAGGCAAGTAACTTAAGAATCGTTTTAGATGATTTCAGAACACAGCACACTTATGGTAGCACACGCAGCGACATGCGCATATATATACACACACACACACACGAAAGGATGATGCCACCTGCGGCAAATTTAAATTCAGAACTTTGGCCCTAATTTATAAGCTAAAACAAACACCCTCAATCGAAAATTGGCATCTCGTATAGAATGGAGAGGCCTCACGAAACAAGTAGACCTCCACTCAAAAAGAAACGACTTCTTTAAAACACCATTCTACGAAATGGAATGCTCAAACAATCATGTGATTACATAGACTTTAAGATGAGACACTTCTGATTAATGGTGCCAATTATAGTTGTTACGCCTCTTCCACCGATGCTCCAAATCACCTCCACGTGGCAGCCAATTAAAAGTCAATCTGGCCCACACTCTACATCAGTGGCCAAGGTGGGACCATGCCGAGGTGATTGATCACTTCATCCAATGTGCCTTGGGGGCCAACCCTTCGTGGTCGGAGTTGAGGTCACGTCTGCTGCCATGAACATGTCCAAAGCGACTAGCCTCTTAACTGATAGAAAGCATCTTTTAATACCACTACTTTTAAGGAAAACTTTTTTGAACAAATTTTATAATTGATTGATGTAAAGTCTTTGCAACAGAATCCTAAATGTCAAGTCCTAAGTCTACTTCAGAAAACATTAATTACCTCATTAAATGCCCGCCAACCCATGATTGATGGATTGACACGTAGAAGGAGAAGCCTCGATCACGAAATGAGACCACATGTCTTCCATCTAATAAGTATTTCGCATCTACTACTATAAAAGCTCACACATTATACCATTTGAAGGCAATGCAACTTTACACATATAAATCATAAACTTGCCCTCTCTATCTCTATTATATGTTTTTTGGTGCTCTTAACACTTTTGTGGCTTGCGCATTAAGTGCGTCCTCCACACCCATTATATTTCTTTCCGTTGACTAAATAGGCTACCTCCCACCACCAGAGAAGGCTACAGTTGACTAACAGTTGGCCAAGTAAGTAGAAAAGGAGCTTACGTGTACGCGAGTTGGTCTGGATCTGTTGGCCATACAAAAATCGAGGTCAACAATAGTAGCACTTTTCCACTTTTTCAATACACTCGTTCTAATTGTCCCCAGGTGGTCAACAACTGTGTATCAATTAATATACATCCATACGGAATCATAATAAAAATTGAAACATCACCTTTCTAATGAATTTATATCAATATAATGGAATCAGAACGCGAATGGCATTACTCGATAAAAACAAAGTCTCTATAGCTATATCGATTCCAAAAAGAAATAAAAAATTAGAAATCAACCCAAAAGGTGAAAGGATGCAAACCGTAGGTGGCATAGCCTGCAGTGGCAACACCGCCCGTGAGTGCAGCAAAGAGGCCATTCTTAAGAAAGTGCCACAACTTCTTCTCAGCTCCTGCGGCTGGAGGCGGATCCTTGGGGATTCTGGAAGAGGAGATGATTGATTCTTTCGACGGTCCTGTGGTGACGCTCGAGAAGAGCCGTTTGATATTTATCGGATTGATTAACGTACGCATTTGATATCTAACTAATGCAGACATTATTGATAATTTTGCGATCGAATTCGAGGAATTATGGTTTTTTCTATTTTTTTGCAGGGCTTTTGAGCTTTGAGAGCTACGCCGCTTCGCCAAGAGGGAGAGAATAATGGAATGGTTAATAAAAAGAATGTTGGTTTTGACTGCACTCGGTATGGTATTTATGCTTTTCAAAAAATTTCCATATTTTTATTCTCAATATTTAAGGGAAAATTAGACTTCAGTACTTTCCAAAACTAGTAAAAATAAATAATACACCGAATTAATAC
>CAIGRL010018520.1:0-11530 GCA_903798325.1 Fraxinus xanthoxyloides | reverse complement strand
AAAAAAAAAAAAAATCACAATCTGGTTTTGATTTGAACCATTTTGTTTTGATGTGTTTTTCTGGTTAAAGGTGGGAATGGTGTTGATTTTTAATTTCGTGGGATGGTGTGGTGCTTGACAGTGGCTAGGCGACTGTCGACGGTTATGATTGTTTGGACTGGTGTCGGGTGGGGTTGAATAATAAAGCCCCATTTTTTTTATTTCATTTTTTAACATTTAATGTGAGAAAAATACAAAGCATTATTTTGCCCCTTTTAATTTGGTTAAAATTGAGCAAATTTTGACTTCTTTTATGGTCAAATTTCATCCGTTTGAACCACATTTGCTAAATTTTCAAAGATTTGAAACCTCCGATTGCGCAATGAAGATGAAAATTTGCCAAAACACAAAAGATTAAGGATCGATACTGCAATTGTCCCTTATAGTAATTTATACAATATGTTCCATTTTTTTTAGTTGCAATATGGAGTAGTGAATCATTGCACTAAAAAATAATAATTATTACATTTCTATTAACATGGTTTGAAGGGCCACAAAATTTGTGGTCACAATGGTTACATTTGAACAACCATTTATGCCCAAATGAACAATCATCACATAAAATTATCACACAATTCTACATGATAACATTAGCAAGAGTCATAATTATTTTCACATCTCACGTGAACTTATATTCATATTATATACTTTTGTTGTAATTACACGATGTAGAACTAATCATAGTTGCAGTTACTTTTTGTTAAACACGTCCAAAATCAAAATGATGACATATACTAACGCGATAGGAGTCACATGCACCATAGAGATCACAATATACCTTTAACTTTTCTTCTAATTATTGCTATTTCTATCCCTAATTTCAAATGCTTTTTTTGAAAAAAAACAAAGAAAATTACAATTCGTAGGGAATGACTTAAAAATATATATTTTTTCGTATATCCACGTGTTAGTACTATGAATTTTCTAATTTATGGAACCTATAAAATTGATTCTAATACATAGTGCCTAAAATGGAAATAAACTTCCAAATAAGTTCTTGTTTGAGCCCCAATTTGGAGGTGAAAAAATATATATTTTATAATAGTGATTTTTGAAAAATGTATGACTATAAATATGAAAGCTTTCGATTTATGTATAAAATTATTTTATTAAAAAATATGTAATTAAAAATGAATCTTGAAGAAATGTTTTTTTTTTTTGAAAAAATGACAAGGGTTAAAGCTAAAAATGTAACCATTTCACAATGGTTCATTATCAAATACTATGCACGAGCACGATTATAATAAATAATTAGCCATAGATGAGTGTTAACATAAGACTTGCGAGTAAATCTAAGATAAGTCCACAAAAATATCATAACATATGCTTATTTGAAAAAAACATATTTAAAATTGAGGATATATACACTTCAAAAAATAAAGTATGTTACACGTGAGATGCAAAAGGATCAAATGTGATTACACTCTCTAGTGTACATGCACAATTACCGAACTCAAGTTCTTGAAATATTTCAGAATCACCATATCTTAATGGAGTGGAATAGCTCGGAATCGGAAAAGATCTGTATTCATTTGCCTTTTTTCCGTCTCTGAAATTCCTTTTCCCGATGACATAATCAGACGGCAGCGAGGAGTATAATCTTCAATCATTTATTCAACCAAAGGAGAGTCAACCAAATAAAAAATTAAACTATATATTAAGAGCATGTTCCAGACCCATTTTTTATTAAAAATATATTTTGAAATAATGATTTAAAAGAGTATCTGGTTAAAGCATGAAAGAAATGGATAATTCTATCAAGTACCAATCTGCATGAATCATGATCATACTCGATAGATTCAATTTAATGAATAATGTGGTGTTGCCTCTAATGAACATATCGTTCAATTATCGTTTAAGTTTGGTGCTTAATATCAGTAGTGCGGATTAACATTACTCAAAAGAAATAAATAAAGCCGCAGCCCTAGTAATTGATACAAGTTTCTGGAGATGGTAAAATACTAGAAATCATATTACTGACCGATACAGTGCAGTGCTATCCATCTTGCATTCAATTTAATATTTTTCCCAAGCGTAAAACCTGGACCTGAAATCACACAAGGAAGATGGTATTTGAGCAAATATATCCAAATATAAAAGGGATTTCAATACACAATAATCTACAAAAATAGATTATTTGATTTTAGGGTTTCCTGAGCATTTTGATATGTGCCACTTCTACCTCTCTCTGTAAAGAACAAAATCAAGAACAGCACAGTCAGAACAAGAACTTTCCCACAATAATATAACAAAACTGGAATGTATATATATATACACATACAGATACTTCAGTGATTTCTCTGTATCTTTTCTAGCTTTACTATCTTTTATGGGTATTTGGTTGATTGAATCCCTGTAGAGGAATGAGTGAGGCTGTCCGAGCATGACCTAACTAGGGTTAGTAATCTCTCATCATTTTCTTTTGAACTTTTAAATTCAAAATCTAACCCAGGTTAGATCATGCTGGCAGCTTCACTTATTCCTTCTCTAGAGTAAGTATATTAACTACGCCATTGCCATCAGAGAACCTTGAACCTGAAGAGAGAGGAAAAATGGAACAAATCAAGATGACTTTAGATTGCACAAAATGATTATAAAGAACCAAAAAGGAGTGGGAATTGCTTGTTATTTATAAGAGGATATTGGAGAAAAAGTAAAAGTAAAATGAAAATAAGCAAAAAGGACATGAACACAATTGTAAAGAGTGAATTAAAAGCCGAGTAAAGTGGGCAGGCCAAGAAAGAGATGGAACAGAGAGAGGCTAGGGGCAGAAACACAGCTAATAGATATTCGTCTATACGTTACAGGTGTTGGAAATGTAGGGCGGCGGGACAGGGATTTAAGGAGAAAGTAGAGTGAGAACTAGCCTTAGTTAATAATTTTAAAGTCAAAGAGCCACTGTATAAGCATGCTCTTCTAAGCTTTTAACATGTTTTGTTGTCATTATATATTCAGAGCATGAGCATCGTTGAACATGGGATAGGCCTGTTGCGTAAAGATATTGGCTCTTAAATGAACAGTACTTCTTTCTTATCGTAGATTAAAATCAGATTTTTAGTAAATTTTAATAAAAATTATAAAATATATGATTAAAAAGTTGTGAGTGCGTAAAATATATATTTAAAATTAATTGTTCACTTTGATACAGTAGTAAGAAGTTTTTTTTTTTCCTTCTCGAAATATTGTTGTGGAGATAGTAGGTTTTAGACTCGATGAGTAGAATCGAGTTTCAAATCATAAAAAAGATGGAGTGACCACACATCTTTTGTATCTTCACAAAGAGTTCAAGTTTTCATAATGTTATTTTATTAAAGAATTAGTGGATATAAAATTAAGAAGAAAAATTGATTATAATTTATCTGCATCGATCTCCATTAAAGATGAATAGTGTGACTCCATTAAAAAAAATTAATTATGAGCTTGACATGGGAGCACCATGTGTTCATTATGAATACCATTATATTGTCCTTACGTACACCAAGCACTATCCTAAAAATTTCACCAGGGGCCTGAGAGTATCGGAGGATCGTTGACGTGACATCTCATAGCATCAGAATAAATGCAGCATATACTACTAATACAAATGATGGTTCATAAAGTAATAGACTCTATAGACCTACATAGGAATAGAGAGGTCCATTCTGCTTTTGTTAAAGCAGCCCTATATACTCGTTTACAGCTGGGATTTGTGTCTGAATGAAAGAAGAAATATACAAAACCTACTCTTTTTCTATTTGTATGCTATAACAGTACCAGCATGTTTATACAGGCACAGAAGATAAAAAGCAAAGAATCAGTCAACTGCAAAATCTATAGCAGCAATTACATGCCTCTTGAATGAGATTTTGCTGCAGCAGCATTCACTATTTAGTATTTATTGTCTATCCTTTCACATGCATTCGTATTGCCAGCCAGCTTTGCATTGGAGTTAGGGGTGAGCACAAGTATTAAATCGAACCGTTTTATTTTGTTGAAGTTTTAAATGGTTGTAGGAATTAGAACCAAGAATTGGTTGGGTCCGTCCAGTTCTCGGTTCTAGTACACGCAATCAAAAACCCAAAATGAGCTTTACTTTTAATATGTTTAGTTCATTCATTTAGAGATTGTTAGTCTAAGTTAATGCAAATTCTCTCGTTATTATTATTGTGGAATCGAATAGTTCGATTTGGTTCCGTAGTTACATTTCGAATCAATGATTCCATTTATAAGCTTTTGGTTCTCGTTTTGATTCAATTCTCTTTAGAACCGGACTGTTAACATTTCTATTGGAGGGCATTACATACATCATGAGAGAGAGACAGAGACATAGAAAGAGAGGTTTGTTAATGCGATACATTAGAGAGGCATAACTAGAGGTGGCAAGTTTCCACATCAACCCCATCGCGATCGACCCTAACAAGGCACAAATCGCGTTGAAGGTCAGCCCATCCCAAGAGTTAGGTCGTGTCACGCCCCCAGCGTTATGGGATCATGCTACCTGTGATTTTCAGAGTACCTATAGCATGCTCAATAATACAAAAGAAGAAAAACTAGGCATTTTTTTTTTCTTTTACTTTTTTTTGAGAGGGAGAGAGGGACAAGTTTTAGTCAACCTATGTTGTAAACTGATAATAGTAGTGTTATGCTCTATGCAAATGTACCAAATTCATGAATCTAATCATGATTTCATTGAGAAAAGGAAAATCATGCTGCAGAACAAGGACAAATAATTTTCATACCCATTGAAACATCGCCATTATTGATTATACCTAACTTTTCTAAATGAAAATATCGTTCCAATTTGATATGAAATAAATTTCTTGTGGATCAAATGCGGGTTTAAAAGATTCCGGTAAACATTCTAGGTGACTGGCCGGACATTTCTTGATGGACGAGTAAGGGGGGGTAAAGAAAGGTGCAGGTAATCAGAATTCTTATAGACATCATTGGACAGCAAGCGTAGCAAATAGCTCACCTGAGTAAAACATGGTAACTTAAGGCATGTTCGGTAGAAATTAAAATCGAATTAAAATTAAAAAATTAATCGTTATTGTTGACTTTTATTAGACGAGTGGGTTCCAATAACGGCTATATTTTCAATTTTAATTGAATTTTAAGCTTGACCAAACATGTTCTTAACCTGGTAAATCAGCTCGTAGTTGCAAGGATAGATTCAACTGATATAGGGTATTGTTGTGCAAGGAAACCAAGGCCCAGATGCATTACTTGCAGATTTCAATGGCAATATGTCGACAATTTTTTTTTTTTTTTTTTAAACCATTCATTTGATTTAAGCTACAATAAGGAGATATACTAGCTATCTTATCACAAATTATAAATTGCAGTTCACAGAGTATTAGGATATATCATATAACAAAATCCTGTAACAACCTAGTAAGCCACATCGTGTGATTATAAAAGAAACATAGGGTGTGTTTGATTACGATTATGAAATTTATATGGAAAGAAAATAATTTCTAAGCAATTGAATTGCCTAGAACATATTTGTATAAAAATTATTAATTAAATGTGTTTAATTGATTTGATTTTTAACCTAAAAAAATTTTACTTGTTCATGTTTTCCTTATTTTTGGGGGAAAATATAGTTATATGACCAAAAGTTGGAAAATATTTTCCCTAAAAAAAATTGTGGATCAAACACTCCAAAAATAGGAATTTAGATGGAAAAATGAAAAATAAAGTCAATCAAACAAGCTCTTAATTACTAGGCAGTTCAACATTTGCAAATATGTACTTGGGAAGGATGAAAAACTACAATATTTACCATCAGGATTCTGTTTCAAGGGAATGTACCTTTAAGCAAAAGTGCAGTGGATTTCCCAGAGGCCTCAATTAAAACAGCTTCATTATCAGAGAGTCTGAATTCCACAAGAGAAAGAATTTTGCTACATTTACAGTGTTTTCTGTAAATTAATTAGTGGGCCCCACACTAAGTAGTGTGGGCTGTAAAATTTACAGTCCATTAAACAATGTACAAATGCATTTCCCCCCGAGAGAAAGGTCCATGGTACTTAGAAACCTACATCTGCACGAAGGTAAATGATCCCAACATATCCAAGATAAGTCTAATATGAAAATTACAGAAGGAAAACGGTTTTGACAATCATGCTCTTCATAAAAAAATAATCGAACTTTAAAAGAAATGATGAATTAAGTGGAAGAACCCACCTCAATGCAGATCTTCACCTCCGTAGCATAGACTACTTGACTTCATTGTTTTTATCAACCGATTTTGCTATAAAATGTTGTCCACAACAGAAACTAACCTGGCACAAAGAGATTACTGAAATTTCAGGATAGAGATTTGAGACAATAGCTGCAAGAGTAACCTTAACATGGCATTGTGCTAATATAATTTGAGCTTATGACTTTGTAAAATCCATCTTAAGGCACTAAGCCCATATAAAAACAGTAGGTGGCACAAGAGTACAAGAAATTGACCGTAGAGATCTTATCCTCTTTGATCTCCATCTGGAGAAGTGCTCGACCCCAACAAAGAGATACGTATATGTGCATACTCATTTCAGTGTGTTGTGTGCTAGTGCAAAGAAAGCGAAGTGGGAAATTTTCAAGTACTGATTGGCATAAAAGAAACAGATTGAATTACAAGTCTCCTTTCCCTGTGTTCCTTTCCTCAAGTTATAGACTAACTAGCTTGCGAGACAAAGAGAACAAAATTAAGTGAAAACAAAATTTTGGTGTAACCCAGACACCGAACAAAGTGTAAAAAACCACCAGCAGTTACACGCATCATAGGAGCTCACTTCTGGAAAACAAAAGCAGAATTCATTTATTAAGAACAATAAAATTTGTCATGTAAAATGAATTAAGAAGAGTAGGCAATGAAAGCAGAAGAACCAAGATCGAAAACTGAATGGAAAAATTGAAATATTTAAAGAAACATCATTCAGTAATGATCATGGAACTGAATCTCTATCAGGATTCTTTAAAGCTTCAGGTCCCTTTTCCACTGCATGATCAAACCTATTTAGCAATATTAATGTCTTCCACTTCCAAAAACTAAAAGCAATATTAATGCTCATTAATTTTAACTCATAACTCAAGAATTTCAGTGAGTCAAAACAAAACAAAATTTTGCCTTCATCAGCAGACCAACAAGACAGGCATAATACTCTGGCCATGTTTCCAATTTATATACATGTTGCATTATTTCAAAAAATTGTTTGCTTTCATCAACTAATGATGAATGACTACATGCATAGAGAAGTACCAAAAAGGCAACATGATCAGGAAGAAGATTTTCAGCCTCCATCTTTCTAATTAATCCGTTGACCCCAAAAAAATGGACCGATGACGTAACCAATAGAAAATTAGAAATCCACGTATTTGAAAGCCAAATCGTGATATTTTCAAATCAAATTACTAATTATATTGATGAATTAATGAAGAGGATGATTCGAAGTGTATAACAAGTTGCAATGTGATCGTTTGGTTGATGAGAAAAGGAGGTCGGCGTAAGGAGTAAAACGGAGAGAATCAAGGTTCAATATGAGAGTATAAACTTGCATTACCTCCCCAACGGTGTTAAGTGTGGTTTTCTATACTCAACTAAAGGGGAAAAGATCTGTTGGATGGCCAAATACGTGGGTATACTAGATCCAATGGTCCTTATTGATATCAATCAATCAAAGAAACCATTTAGCGCAAAGATTTCCATATCTCTACCTACGGGCTAAGGATTTGACTGCGTAGGTATGCAGAGGCGACATTGACAGTGTGTTGTCTTGTCATTCACTTCACAAGGTCTACTGTTGGTTGACTTACTCGGCCTCACCAGGGATGAGCTCGCATTGGGGATCTCTACAAAGGGGGTTGGTTGCCACGATTTTTATGCTGAGTTCACCTCGGCACGCATAGAACTGAGTATATTCAAATCGCCACGCCACACGTGACTTCGTCCGTTTGCCACGTGGTGTGTTTATTTTATGATTATTTATATGAGTAACATAATCTACAGCTCTCCTACCATGACCATGCATTCCATATGCATTAATCAGGCTCGTCCACGAAACTAAATCTTTATCTTTAATATGACAGAAGACCTTATATGAGCTGTCAACAGTCCCGTGCTTGGATTTGGGCCTGGTACTTCACACTATTTATTGGGCTCTAATCTTTTGTTGTTGGACCCTTTTTTTTTTAACTTAGGCCATTTGTGTATGGGTTCTGATCATTTACTACTAAAATTGTGTAACACGACTTTATTTTTTTGGATACATTTGATATGGACCTTTCGTTTATTGGAATTGGGACCGTTTGATATGTGGTTTGCAACTGAGTATATATACCGCCTCTCTCTATCTCTCCCCTTCACATGGTGGAACGGTATTTTGTGCGTGAAATTGGTTTCAGAGTTTTCTTGTCCGGATCTTTCTCTGTAATCTTATTCTTCTCTCTGTAATTCTTGGTTCGAATTTGTTTTTGGTAGACAATCAGTTGAGAAAAATTTGTATAGATTACTTGTTCTTTGTTTTGAAAGAGAGGCTAGAGAAATCTGAAGAAATCTCTTATTTCTTCGTATATTTGTACTATTTCTTGGAGATTTCATTTTCTAAAGCAAAAGCATGAACTTCCATTCCATTCAACAGCTTTCCTGACCTGCCACAGGCAGAAAGGATGCTTATTATTGAAACTTGGTCGGATTTTTGACCAGCACTCAATATCTCAGTAAATAAATCAAACGCTTCATCATGAAGGCCATTTTGTACATAACCAGATAACATAAAATTACAGGAAACGTTATCCCCCTCATCTATACGCATAAAAATGTTATCAGCTTCGTCCAGTTTCCCACATCTTGTGTGCATAACAAGCAAATCATTAGAAACATAGATACCTTGTTAAAAACCAGATTCGAAACAACAGCATGGATTTCCATGCAAGAACTCCCAAGAATTGTCTCCTCTCGGGGCTGAAGAGCAGCGACAAAAATGTAAGCACTGGGGGGGAACGCCAAAATTCCACATTTCAGCCAAAAGCCTCAAAGCTTCTTTCCTCATCCCATTTATTGAATACTTAGATATCATTAAATTCCAAAGGACAACATCTCTCTATCACTCACTCTGTGAAATAGAAATTGTGCTGCATTAAGATCATTGCACTTGGAATACATACTTTGTTGGAAATTCTAGCATATTTGGGGCCACACGTAANCAAATCATTAGAAACATAGATACCTTGTTAAAAACCAGATTCGAAACAACAGCATGGATTTCCATGCAAGAACTCCCAAGAATTGTCTCCTCTCGGGGCTGAAGAGCAGCGACAAAAATGTAAGCACTGGGGGGGAACGCCAAAATTCCACATTTCAGCCAAAAGCCTCAAAGCTTCTTTCCTCATCCCATTTATTGAATACTTAGATATCATTAAATTCCAAAGGACAACATCTCTCTATCACTCACTCTGTGAAATAGAAATTGTGCTGCATTAAGATCATTGCACTTGGAATACATACTTTGTTGGAAATTCTAGCATATTTGGGGCCACACGTAACATATTAAAATATGTGGTGATATTATTTAAAGTATATTAGTCAATTAAAGTGATCTACTAAAGATGAATTTTGACTAATGGGTACTAGGCTTCATGGAATTAAAGTGTAGAGACCGAAAGTTTGTATCGCCAACGTATGAATTTCTCTCCCGACAGACAAGTTGTTAACGCCACCACATGCCTAGGAAATGCACAACTAAAAGTATGGGCATCCACAGGGATTTCCAATAATTGAATTTCAGCATAAAGTTTAACTGATTCCCAAAACTCCCCCATTTATTTGACACGTAAGCACCAAGCATAGCATTGTAAGTAAAAATATTTCTTTCTAATATTTCATCAAACACCCTTTCAGCATAAAATAAACATCCACACTTCCCATACATAAGCATGAGCTTTGTATTCAACACTAATCCACATATATTGTCGCATTTTACTGCATGGGCATCTATTTGTCTGCCTAGTGACAAAGACTTCTCGCTTGCACATAAATCTAGCGCCATCGAGAGTTGGGTAAATTTCTTGGAAATTAACGTGGCCATTTAACATACTCCCTGCATGGTGATGGAGCACTTGCTATATTGTAGGTGTGCTTGAAGATTATCTTATCATTGTTAGAGTTGGGTAAATTTATTGGAAAGATGAATAGTATTAAAAATTCATGAAATATGTATTAAAGAAATGAATAGTTGTTATAATATGCAGGTGAAATTAATATTCGATATAAATTGAATAAAATATAATATTTAATATTACACGAAAAGAGTTAAATATAACTCACGTAAATGATCACAATGAACCTTTAATTGAGCTGATGATTTTAACTTAAATATGAAGTAGCCATTTAGTTACTAGACTCTGTTTTATAATTATTACAATGAGTTTTTTTATGGAAAATAAGTTTTGAAATAGTAATTTTTTTTTTTTTGAAGAATGTGTGGTTTGAAATTGAGGAAAAAAATGTGGGTTTACGTATAAAATATTTTATTAAGAAAATATGTGGTTGAAAATGAGATATAAAAAAAAAGTTCAGTTTTAATGGTTGTCAAATAGTGAGTTTTGCTGTCATTTTATTTATCCAAATTCTCCTTGGTTCTCTCAGGCTTGTCGCAAAGGTTTTTGATAGTGTTTGTGTTTCAATGTTTTGTCTTCTCTTGCACAAAACCTCTCCGAAAGCTCTCAAAAGATTATGATGCCTACTCCTCATTCACTCATTTTTGTAAGTTCTATTTGCATTACTCTATGAGCTTTAATGTTTTACCGTCATTATATGCCTTCATTTGTACAAGGTGTATAGAGGCAACTATATGCCATCTGAACCTCTGTTTATGTATGTGATCAATTGAAACAAGTAAAATCTGTATATCTTTGCTCTGTACCCTCATCACAGGTATGTCAGCAACCATATCTCAATTCTCTTTCTCCATTCACAGCAGCAATAACATGCTCCTATTTGTCAGGTTGGTCTATGGACTACCAGGCATTTCAATCTCGTGCTCAATAACACTTTGTCCACTCTTGCTTTAAAAAAACCGCAACTTTGTCATTATCCAAGGCAGAAGGTTATTCTTCCTGCAGTTGACACTTTATTCATCCCTAGAGCTGGTAACATTTGCTATTCTGAAGTTCTTGTAAACGATGTTTCCTTCCAGCCTTAAAATTTTATCTTTTTGGAGAAAATGATCTTTCATTTTCATATCAGTATATTACTCCCCAACTTCCATGGCTTTCTAGCCACCACTTATTGTACTTTATGGATTACTTTACCTGTTATGATAGATATCCTGTTGGAGTATGTCTCTTGGTGCAGTAGACGAGACTGTTGCAGCATGCATTATGTGTAAGTGTTATGTCCTAGATCCAATTAACTTTGGATATAGACACTTTTGATATATATAACCGATACATATTAATGGCAAGATCTATTATTTAATTGAATTGATATTCTAATTAATTAAATAATAGAATCCGTAGATTC
>CAIGRL010018495.1:0-11655 GCA_903798325.1 Fraxinus xanthoxyloides | reverse complement strand
TATGGATTAATTTTGTTTTGTTATCATTATAAGTTTGCTGGTAATCAAATAAATAAATAATTTTTAAAAAATTAAATTGATATTTACGGCGTGCATAAGCATGCCGTAAATTGCAAGACATTTTACGGTATGCCTTCACTGAACGCCGTAAAAGGCATTCAATATATGGCGTGCTAGCGTGCTTTTTAACACACCATAAAAAGTTTGATACTTTTTACGACGTGCATAAGTATGCCTTAAATTGCACTTTTTACGGCTGCAACTGAATGCCGTAAATTCAATATACGGTGTTCTATAGACGACGTACTCTGCATGTCGTAAAAGTTAAACCACTTTTTACGGCATGGCTTTATATGGCGTGAGACCGCACGCCATAAAGAGGTTTTTAAGGCTTGGAATGCAGGCCGTAAAAAGTACATTTTGTTGTAGTTTTGGAAATAAGATACTAAGGCAAAAGAGGGAAGATCATATAATAGAAAGAAATGGAGAGGCAAGATGTGAAAGACAGATAGAAGAGCGCAGGAGATGAAAGAACAGCAAAGGCACAAAGTGAAATTCAATGTAAGGTAAGCGTGAAATAGAGGGAGAAATTTAAGCAAAAAGGAGCTTTTGCTAGCATGGAGGGGGAAACAGAAAGAGGATCGTTTCCGGGAGAAGGAATCAGCAAGACAAAAAGCTGCATTGGAAAGTGCTAATAGAGGACTAACGCCTAGAACTAACGGAATTGTCTGCTTCAAGCAAAGGATTACCTTCAATTGTTTCTCTTAATTATCACATCATGCAGAATATCTAGTCATTTTGATGTTGAGAAGTTTCCACACTACAAAATTCTATGGATGTAAAAGAAAACAAGGCGAGGCTGGGATGACATCCTCGATCTCTCTTCTTGTTGGAGATTTTAAAGCCTTTGAGAGTTGATTTTCTGTTGACGTGACAGTTGAACAAGGTGGGGCCAGGGCTGTTCGCCTGTTCCTAATGCAACGCTCCCAGGCCATATCCCTGTCTAAGTCTCCAAGGCTTCAAAATTCTGCACTCGCTTTTCATTAATTTCTATGGATGGCAATGGAACAAGGTTGGGCCAGAGTCACCTCCCCGTGGTCTCAACCCCCAGGACTTCAAGATTTTACCCTCACTTTTCATTAATTTCTATGAATGACAACTGGACAATGCAGGACCAGGCCATTGCCAGTGTGACACTCCTTTTTCCTTGTCCTCGCCCAGTCCCCACTTACAGGAGGCTGGGATGGACGGAGATCCCCATTCTCCGTCTCATTTATTTGTTCTATTTTCTATCTTTTATCGCTTGAGTCGACACTAAGGCTCTTTTATAGCTTTACATTGATTATCCCCCGCATCTTTACTATTTAAATTTGTTTAATATTACTTAAAAGAAAAAGGTGCTTTATGATTTGCATGTTAATGGGAAATGTTTAGTATTGATTCTAGTGAACTATATTAGAAAGGAAAAAAAAAAAAACTAAAACCTCATATATTATGATGGCCAATTCTAAGTCCCTGTTCGGGCTCCATTTTAATTCTAATACATTTTTCATTTTATTCTTTTTAATCACACATTTTTCAATAAATAAATGTTACATGTAAATCCAAAACTTTTTCTTCTTTTTTAATCGCACATTCTCTAAAATATTACTATTTCAAAATACATTTTTCCCAAACCTTGTTAAAATGGAGTCCAAACAAGAGCTAAATATATTGTAATATATAGTTTCTGTCTCTCTAAATGTGGAGAAGATATAGTGTCGCACTGAAAAATGGTTCAGCATCTGAGAATGCAGATGCAATTGGAGGCTTATTGATTCAAAGGAGCTATTTGCTGCTCTTTTACATATTTAGATACTCATAGGCCTAGAGATTCTCATTTGCATGTAATGTTGCACAAGATTGAGGTTTCCTTCAAGGAATGTGTTCAAAGGAATAAAGATTGTCAAACAAGTTGGATCAAGGTGGAAAAAGAACTAGAAATGAAGCTCTTTTAAGTAAATTCAAGCATTTCGTGCAGTGCAGGTGTTGAGAGTCAGGGCGGTCTGAATGTTGATAAACTGTGACGGAATGAAACAGAAACCAAAAAAAAAAAATGAAAATTTCTTTCAAGTAGATCCAAAGAGCTCCAGATTTGGATGTGGAAAGAGTACTAAATTCATCTATTCTACGGGCCATGCACATGGAAAGGAAGGTGCTCACCTCTGCTGAATTTGAAATATCTTCTTCAATATTTATTTTGATGCTGTTAAAAAAAATCATATTTTAAATCTTGAAATTATAATCAGTCTAGTCAATGATACTTTTGCGGCAGTGCACCATTAAAGAGCATTGAAGAAAACCTTAGAATAGTTACTTGGTCAAGTCGAACCTTGGGAAAATAGTTTTGACTATACATCGAACATGAAGCTCGTTAAATGAGTTAGATTATATGGCTAGCATAAATTGGATCAGAAATTATCTTTAGTAATCAAAACACACACATTCCCGTCCATTTCAATTTGAAACTCAATGGAGTGTAAACCACAAGACAATGTACAAGTGGTTTTATCCCTTCTAAAATCGTAGTTGCCCGTGGTTTGCCAGTTTCTGAGCAGATTGGGTATACATTATTGGAAACTACTATAAAATAAAATAGATAAAACTTAAGTTTTTTTAGTATACCCCGTCTTTAATCAAGCATACCAAACATCCCATCAAAGTTTAGAATTTTAGGACATGTTTTCTCATTTTAATTTGGAATAATGTAATGCACATAATCACTAAAATATGGTAGAATCTTCTGCAAGCGATGTTCAAGACTTGTAGTACGACCACCCAACAGCAAATCCTGGAGGCTGGAACCACAATCATAGACTACGATTTTTAGAACTAGAAATCTTGAATTGGCTATATATGATCAAATGAATACCTCATACAGATGCAGAATCAAAAAAATGCTGCACAGGAGACTGCATACCTTATTTCTGAAACAGACAAATACGTATGAGCATAGCACATGAAGATGTAACTTGTAAGGTTTCCCTTTAATGTTCCATAAGCAAGATGTCAACAAAAGGTTGCCAACCAGTGCAAGAGAGATACCAAGGAGAAATTCAAAACTGATAAAAGAAGAGCAATTCTTGTAAGTCGCAGAATACGAAGCTTCAAAGTATAAATCTTAGTAGTTTGACAGACACTTGACAAAGAGATATGCTATGAGTACAGGAAATTCAACAGGAAAATTTAGCTGTCTTCCTGTGATTGGCAGCTGCCAAAAACAGTTTTGGGCAGCTCCCAATCACAGGAAGTTCAACAAATTGAAGGAGACTTTCAAGCAAATTGGATGTGGAACCAATCAAAATTTTCGGTTTCAAATATACATATGTTTTCTTGTAACCAAGGGTCCAATAGTAACAAACTTAATTTTCATACCCATCGAGCAAAAAATCAAAGTCCTCTACTCATCAAATAAACCACTAATTTCAACAAATCAATTTTGAACAAATCTATTTTATTATCTATCATGCTAAATAGTTAGCAAAAAATATAAAATAATTAGGTATTTAAAAATCGACTCAAGATTTGTGTGTCTGTGTGTGAGTTCATATTTTGAAGACAAACTTTAAATAAATATAAGTGCCACCTCCCTAACATCTTAAACTTTTAAATGAGGTGGTTTGATATATTCTGGTTTAAATCTCATTGCCACTAATTTATAAAAAAAATTAAACTTATCCAGCACGAGAGGTGCATGCTGACAGTCTTTAACTATATAAATATACACATGCACTCACATAAAATAAAGCTGAATCCACAATTGTCCACAAAGTGCAGAGGCTAAGCCACAAAAAGTTACATCAAACCAATCTTTTCGCAGGCTAGTCCAAGGATTGCTAACACTTAACATAGCATTTTTCACACTCTCCAGAGTAATTAAAAAGAAGCAGTGCTTCAGATCTTCTTCAGCTGGTTTAAATAGTAGTTAATGAATGATTTACCATTTGAAACTTTTGGGTGCAAAGGTGGAGAATTGTCTTCAACTATCCAAATTTTGTTCTTCGCAAATCCATTTTGCTCGAGTGGACATCTATTTCCAAACTGATGCACCATTAACGCATACATCAACAGAATTCGAATCATCATTAGTGTATTTTAAATTGTAACGAAATAATCATTCTCGTGCCTTGGGGAACAAATAGAGATTCCTCCATGCATCTTTAGAGGCTTAAAGATGGCTAAAAGTGAGGTCAATACAAAATATTTGTTTCCAAAAACAAGCCAGCAAATGAAGAATTCTCCATCAAAAAATAACTGACATATATGAAAGACACAAAAGGCATACAATTTCTTACCATACCAAAATTAAAACATGTGGAGGATTGGATTGTACCAGACACTGTAATAAATAAAAAAGTTGAACATTTTATATATTATTGCCTTGTCAAATCCAAGATGCATACCAAACATGCACTTAGCAATATGTCTATCCAGTAGTGTGCACTAAATATGCGCGGATTGATTCTTTTTGTTATTTGAAGAGAGAAAACAGCAAGTAGACATATAGTTAAGAAACCACCACTATGATACAGAAAGTATTCCATTGTAAGACAATTCCAACAACCACGAATACATTGAGCTACTCAGAAGTTTCATGAGGCTCCATAAAAGGATTTAAAGGATTTGTCTTTTGCATATTTGGCTGTATCGATCTTGTCCATCTATAATTCTTTAGCCCCTATTTGGCCGCCATTTCTAAAAGCTGATTTTCAATCATACATTTTATGGGATCCAAAGCTTTTATCAACTTTTCAACTATGCGTTTTATTAACTTTCATCAAAATCTATTAAAAATCTAATTTTATCTAGACCAAACAAGGCTTAATAGTGTTAGTCTGTGGCAGCATTTATATCACGTCTTAATTTATATTACATTTGGATACAAGGATGATGACAACGAAGTTCATTATAGCTCATCTTTCCGTGCTGTATTTTCCTTGAATTGCTTGTCAGGATCCTAAAAGGCCTAGAAATATTCAGAAATGAAACTAAATACTAAAAATAGTATTTAGCAGCAGTTTTAAATTGCTTGTCATAAGTCCCAACAAATAAAAGTATGGAATAGTTTGAGAAAGATACGATTTGAAATCACAGCAATAAAATTGACAATAAGAATGATTTTAAAAAATTCCAATGCCAAGCTATGCAGATCTAAATCTCTACTAGACTACTACAAAATCAGATGAGGCAAATTTAAGTAGTTGTAGTGGCTCAAATTCCAAATGTGCAACATATATTATTTATGATAACCATTTGTTCCGAACTTTTTTTCTTTTCACGGCTAAGCATTAATCACACATCAAATAGGACATTTGTTATTCTCACCCCCCAAAAAAATCTAACTTTCAGTCATTTTAGTATCCATTTGAACGTGTGTATATCTATCGAGCCTCTCATATCTCATATCCATGTGTAAAAATCTCAATCAACAGCGAAGAAATCTGGCAACTGACACAAAAATGACAAGCTCCAAAAAGCTAAAACTTCCCAAAAGAACAGGAAAAAAAACCCAGATTTCTCATTTCTTATCATATCTGAATTTCAAATGCCAAAATAACTTTTAAGGGAAAATACTTCTCAAAGCCAAGAAATTTCTACCTCATTTCTTGGATGTCAAAAACTCCACTTGAGTACGACTAGAAATAGAGCGACTGTGCCATGAAACTTGGAACTTATATATGAAGCATTCAAAATCAGATGACGAGCCATTTTAAGAAAGTACAGATATCTAATAACATATGCAAATAATGACAGAAAATGTGTACTTTGTGCAATGCATAGTGTAGAATTCAAGTGTTAATGCAAACTTGTAACAAAACAACAATAAAAGATTAATAAAACCTGGGATAGGATCATAGGTAGCAAGAATGTGGAAACTAGAAACATTGTTTCACCTCAATTAAATAGGGTACATTCACGTGCAGAAACAAAAAATCAAAAAACAACCGCGCTACATGCACAACTAATTTGATAATCCATGAGTTAATGGCAGGCACTTTGGCCAATATGTTTACACCTCATGCATTGTTAAACTACTTACAAAATCATTGTACTAGTAGTTTAATTCCAAAAAAAAAAATGCTTCTTCTGTCTGTAGAGGAGGAAAGGAAGAGACACCGAAATGCGAGTAGTTTACATACAATTTAATGTATAATGATGTGAGAGGTTATATCAAATTAATTTGAATTTTACCCACTTACAAATTTATTAAAATTCAACAAATTTGGGTGGATAATTTGAATTTCTAGTCCATATATGTTGTTAACAGTTACAAGAGCTATCTTATGGGATTTGTTTCATTTCAAAATGAGACCCGCAAACTACACAGGAGAAATAAACCGCACTAAGCAAGTCGGGTGCGACAGGCTTGATCGAGGAAGTGTTGGCAGGGGTTTCGAACTCGTGACATTTTGCCCCCACGTTAACTTGCTCCACCAACTCGGTCACCCAAAGGGGTGTGTTCAAGTTTGAATTCTTGATTGTGCTAGAAGTGGACAGGGGACATGTTTCCTATGATGTTTGTTAAATCATTTTGACTTTGTATTTAGTGCATGAACTTTGTCAACAAATTGATTCATAATTTTTTGAGTTTAATTGAAAATTTCTTATTCAAAATTTAATTATCTCGTGCTCTAATATTGGTATTGTAAAACAATTAAATTTTATTCATATATAAAGCAATTTTTTCATCCTCCAATAAACTATTTGTGGTCTCCAAAGAAATATATAATAAAGCAAATGTGTTTTGGGTGTGCGATGTGCTAGCAAAGTGTTTTGATATGAAATATTCAACAAGGTTGAAATTGAATGAAAGAACGAATAAATTTATAATTCTTTTGTTAATAGTATTGAGTATTATAGGTTCTGCTAAACAAGTCATAATGGTGTATAATTAATTACATCAAACAAGCTTTAAAATCTAGGATCGATAAAACCTTCCACCATTACATTATCTAATTTAATTATTTCTTAAATGTCTAGTTCTGTTTCGTTTTCAATTTTAAAAGTCTCTAAGCAAAATGGTTTTCAGGGCTTTGATTTTGCTTAAACAAAGGGAAAAAACTGCAATAAAAATAAGTTGGATATCACGTGCCAAGAAGATCCCAAGAAGTTAGGGCAAGAATGACAAAAATCATGTATCAAATGTTTTAATATAACAATAATCATGCTAAGAATAAGAATCACATGCTAATTGATAGTTTGAAATTCATACATGTGAAAGACATTTTGTGTGTGTGAATATTACCAACTAGATATTCATCTCCTTGCTCCTCAAAAGAATTAGCCGTTAATGGGGCAAGTCAATAAAAAATATGGAGAGGAGATGGGATTTAGCCCCTTTATATATGAAATTATAAAGTTGTCTCATTACCGACTCTAACCTCAATTAGAGTTTATATAATTCCGGCCCACATACTTCAAATTATCACGCTATAAGAATAAAGTTCGTAAGGTGTACAACGGCCCAATGATCACTGCCATATTGAGCTTAATCACAGTATCATTACAAACCATATATCTAACCCGTAAAATTCGCAATCAAATAAAAGTTCACATAATAGAATTATTCTAACATTCTCCCACCTTGACAAACATTTGATTGCTATAGAACAAAATTTTTAACATCCGGGTCAGACTACATAGGTGGCCACACAAGTATAATTACAATGATAACACCTTACACAATATGATTCGGTCCAACAAGAATGTTAACATCGAACATGAAAGTCGTTACACCAATCAAACGATGTAAGACCACTCTACATCTACAAATGTCAACATCCTTATCAGCATGGATCTTCATCCTCCAACCAATGTGGTAGTATGTAGTATGAACTTAGCATCAAACGTGATAAAAAACTGTGCTAATTTATATTGGTTCTCAAAATGCTTCTAATCAAAATGAAGCCACATGTCTCTAAAAGAGACTCGTCTCATTTCTTTAATTGTCATATTTCAACATTAAAGTAATTTCATAATAAAAGACATAAGTCAAATGCATGCTCAAAATATTTTACGGATAGGGGAAAATATATTTTATTATTGGAAGGGATTGTACCCGAAGAACATATGAGTGACCTACGTACCTCGTGAAGGGATTAAACCAAAACATAGTTCTCTTACATAAATAACTCCCACTAACCAAAAATATCAAAGGTTTCCACAATACTCATATTAGTAACATGTTTCTTAAAAACTTTAGAAGCGAGTCCATTAGTCAAAGGATCTGCAATTATCATCTCTGTATTAATATGCTCTATTTTTGTTTGCTCCTTGACTCTGTCTCTGACCACCAAATAGTTGATGTTAATGTGTTTTGATCCACTAGAAGTTTTATTATTTCTTGAAAAGAACACTGGTGTGCTATTATCACAATAAATAGTGATTGGCCTTGAGATGAAGTCAAAAACTTTCAGCCCAAAAATAAAATTCCTTAACCAAACGGCCTGAATTGTAGCTCCATAACATGCTACAAGTTCAACATGCATAGTAGAAGATGACACCAGAATCTGCTTAACACTTTTCCACAAGATAGCACCATCAGCCAACATAAAAATATAACATGAGGTTGATTTCAAATCATCTTAATATCCAGCAAAATCTAAGTCTTAGTAGCCTACCACCTCAAAGTGATTTAAATGTTGGAAAGTGAGCATATAACTTTCAATTTTCTTTAAGTATCTCATAACTTTCTTAGCCACTTTCCAATGCTCTTGCCCTGGATTCGACTGAAACATACTGTATTACTGATTGCATAAGCAATATTCTTTCTAGTGCAAACTTGAGCATACATTAAACTCTCCACAGCACTAGCATAAGGTATTATCTTCATAGATTCTCTTTCTAGCTCATTCCTTGGATATTGAGCTTTGTTAAACTTATCCCATTTTAATATCACCAGATGCACATTTCTGTATATTGAACCTTCGTCGTATATAAGCCTTCTGAGAAAGTCCCAACAAGCGACGATTTCTATCACGATGTATTTCAATAGCAAGCACATATGTAGCTTCTCCAAGATCTTTCATCTCAAAATTATCAGATAACATTTTCTTTGTCTCATTAAACAACCCTAAATCACTGCTAGCAAACAAAATGTCATCAACACATAGGACAAGATAAATAAAATTTATCTCACTGGTTTTGAGATAGATGCATTGATCAACTGTATTTTCAACAAAATCAAGAGAAGTTACAACCTCTTCAAACTTCAGATACCACTACCGTGATGCTTGGTTGAGGCCATGTAAGGACTTATTCAACTTATATACCAAGTTTGTTTTCCCTCTACAACAAAACCTTCATATTGTCTCATGTAAATCCTTTCCAAAAGATCTCCATTCAGAAAAGCCGTCTTAACATCCATATGACGAAACTCCAAATTATAATGTGCCACAAGTGCCATGATACTTTGAAAAGAATCTTTAGACGAAACAGGTGAAAGAGTTTCATTATAGTCAATGCCCTCTCGTTGAGTAAACCCTTTTGCAACCAGTCTCGTCTTCTTTCGTTCAATGTTTCCTTTTAAGTCCAATTTACTTTTGAAGATTCACTTGTTATCTATGGCTTTAGCATACTGAGAAAGTCCAACAAGTTTTCAAACTTTATTCTGTTCCATAGAATTCACTTTTATCTTCCATAGTATTTATCCATTTACGTGACTCAGGACGTGTGAATGCTTGATTATAAGTAAATGAATGCTTGATTATAAGTAACATGGTCAACAACATGCCCAATATTAAAATCACTCTCCACCAAATACGTAATGTAGTCACTAGGCAATGCAGGCCTCATTTCCCTTTGCGATCTCCTAACTTGTGGCTCAGGAATTGACTTAATTGTTCTTTGTGGGTGAACCTGAAGTTCCTCTTGGTGCCTAGGTTCTTCATTAACAATTTTAGTTGGTTGAGGTATAACTCTCTTCTATATAATAGGAACTGGAACAATAATTGGACTTAGTTCAACAAAAAATTCCTTCAACATAGAACTCCCACCATCACCAAAATCATTTTCCAGAAATTTAGCAGCGATTGACTTAACAATTCTGGTGCCACGATTTGGACAATAGAACTTATATCCTTTTGATTAGTCTAGGTACCCATTAAAGTAACCATGAGTAAATTTTGGATCTAATTTCTTGTCAAAAGAATTATAAATTCTCACCTCAACTGGATATCCCCAAACTCTGAAATGAGCCAAAGTTGGCTTACGTCATGTCCACAACTCGAAAGGTGTCTTTGCAATAGCTTTAATCGGAACTCTGTTCAAAATATACATAGCGGTTTTCAAGGCTCCACCACATAGATATTCTGACAGATTTTTTCTACGCATCATGCTCCTGATCATATCTTCTAGAGTCCGATTACGTCTTTCAAAAACGTCATTATATTTAGGTGTTCCAACATGGTGTATTCAGGCACTATACTACACCCTTGTAAAAACTTTGCAAAATCACCCATGTTTTGACCAGACTCGTCATACTTCTCATAGTACTCACTACCCCGGTTAGATTTTACAACTTTGATTCTTTTTCCACATTGTTTCTCTACTTCTATTTTGAAAATATTGAATTTCTCAAATGCATGGGATTTATCATTTATCAAGTAAACATATCCATATCGTAAGAAATCGTCAATAAAAGTTATAAAATNCATATCTTCTAGAGTCCGATTACGTCTTTCAAAAACGTCATTATATTTAGGTGTTCCAACATGGTGTATTCAGGCACTATACTACACCCTTGTAAAAACTTTGCAAAATCACCCATGTTTTGACCAGACTCGTCATACTTCTCATAGTACTCACTACCCCGGTTAGATTTTACAACTTTGATTCTTTTTCCACATTGTTTCTCTACTTCTATTTTGAAAATATTGAATTTCTCAAATGCATGGGATTTATCATTTATCAAGTAAACATATCCATATCGTAAGAAATCGTCAATAAAAGTTATAAAATATTTGTTCCCACATATGGTGGAAGACAAAGGTCCACTAATATCAGTATGTATCAAGTCCAAAATACTATCACTCCTAGTGGAACCTTTCCTAGTAGATTTAGTCAACTTTCCTCTTATACAATCCACACAAGTGTCAAAATTTGAGAAGTCGAGAGAGTGAAGTATCTCAACTTTAACCAATCCTCCATCCTACCCTTTTAAATGTGACCCAACCGTTTATGCCACAACATGGATGATGATTCACGAATTAGAGATATTTTCTTTGACACATTCGCAACACAAGAGATTTCACCAAAAGAACCCAAAGACAATTTAAATAAACCATCACATAATAGGAAATTTCCAATCAAGTAAGAATCATAAAAAAAATCAACCATTCTATTGCCAAAATTAAAGGAAAGCCCAGAGGCATCAAGTTTCGATGCACAAAATTAAATTCCGTCTCATTGTCGATACAAAAACTGTATTTTCTAAAACATGAGAGAAACCATACTCAAAAGACAACTTTACTACTCCTATGAACTCAACCTTCACTTGAACTCCATTCCCAATACACAGGCTTACTTCGTTCTCACTTGGCATCTGTTTGCTTGTGAACCCCTGCAAGGAACAATATGAATACTAGCTCCCAATCTAACAACCAAAAACTCAAAGGA
>CAIGRL010018487.1:0-10157 GCA_903798325.1 Fraxinus xanthoxyloides | reverse complement strand
TAACTCGTGATGTCCGCATCACCAAGTCTCATCTTTCAAAATACATGGTTTGCTATTAGTATATGACAACATTTTGAAACTGGAAGCGGGTGCTAATTAATATGAACACGTAACTCCAGAAAGTTGTTTGCCCTGGCAATAGTTTCATTTTCTTCCTTTATTTGAGCTTTTGGGTGCTGTATTTGATTGTCATCCTTTTTGTTGGTGGTGTCTTTTCCTATCCTTCGTACCCATTTCATTAGTTATGTTTGACTCTGTCTTCAATACATATTCTGACAATACATTGTATAATAATATGTTAATGCTCTATTAGGCCCTCGACAGGACAAAACATGGTCAAACCAAATTGACTCCTGCAAGTTTTTGACTCCTCTATTATTCAATGCCTAGCATTATACTTAATAATTAACTTAAGAAATCCTAGTGGAAAGTAGTGCTTCATGAATATAGTTACAATCAGTTTCAAAATGCTCTTTGTTCCGACTGCCACATTGACTAACAAACTTTTGTGGGTGGCGATTGACCTGATCATATGCTTGCAGGGACAGAAAACGATGGATTAAAATGTCTATCCTAAGTACTGCTGGCAGTGGAAAATTTAGCAGTGATCGGACAATTTCTCAGTATGCAAGTGAAATATGGAAGATAGAGGAATGCCGTGTAGGAAAAGTCTGAAAGTGATCGAATAATAAATTCATAGACTGCTCATCAGAAGAAAAGGAAACGGTAAAAGAAATAATGCATGGGTTGAAGACGCCTTAAATGCTTGCTGGGCTTGTTGACTTACCCTTTAGCTGTCATCCCTTTTATCGTGCCATAAGTTAAATACTTCCGCATTTCATATTTTATCCTCTTAGCAAATGTATTCCTGATATAATTTGGTGAGTTTGTTGTATGGTTATTTGCTTCTATTACTCTTTCAAGTTCCATTTCATTATGGAAGGTAATAATATCTCTTTACTGCACACGTTTGTTTCAGACTGGGCTTTTATTTGGTTAGAAAAGACGATATATCATCAATAGTAACATAAGTAGAAGATTTACAAGACCGAGAAACTTGCAGACAAATATATTCGGCTAGAGCGATTGATGGCTTGTTCATGAGTATATGGATATGGCAGTTTTTCTCCACTTTAAACTTTAGTAGTAAATTCTGTTGTTGATTAGAACTGAAGATTCCATTAGGTGAGGTTCATGTTCTGCTAAAGCCCAGTATGAGGTGATTGGTAGAGCCCCATGATTCTTTTCTTTTGAGATTTACCCGTATACTTGTGTTCCCAGCCTGTCCAACTTGGGTTCGTAGTTAGATTGCATTTGCTCTAACTGATCAACTAGTTCGAGAATCAGGTATTCTCTTCAAGTTTCTAAATGGAATGACTTGGTTGAGCCCAAATATTCTACCTGTTGACTATATCATTACTGAACCTTCTAAAAACCACGAAGTTGCCTAAAAGAATTTCGTCGTTGAAAATGAATGGTTGGTTGAAAATGAGAATTTCACTTACTCAAAAATTTCAGCATGCGATCCCAAAATCTCCTCCTCTACTTATATTTCAGATCTTGTACATGCTGCTCCCTTGCCAAGTCTATTTGCCCGAGCATATCTTCCCAGACCCCGACTCATTTTGATGTGCGCTTTTGGAAACCGATGAGTGATCAGAGTGACCCGCAACTTACCAGCATGGGGAGTGGCGATGGATGCCAAAAAGGCTGCTGGGCAGAGCCACAAATTTTACGACTTTCAAATTGCAATGGGGGCACGCACATTATATCCAATTTATCATATTTTTTAAGGAATATATATAATAATACATCTTTCAAACTTTTAAATCTCGACGTGGGCAATTGATGGGCTGCACTGATTGAGCTTTAGCTCGGCTCGGCTCACTTTTATATATATATATATATATATATATATATATATATATGTGCCTTTTAAAAAAATCGATTTTGGACGAGCTGGCTCGTGGCCTCATTGAAAAATGAGCCGAATTATGACAAGTCCGAGTGTCTCGTGGCTCGTTTTGATGAGCCGGCTTGGCTCGATTACCACCACTAAATGCCAATGCCAAAATTATTGAACATGGACTCTCCTAAGAACTATGTTCCCTCTGTAAGGATTCCAAGTTTGTATGCATAAACAAGACTGTAGAGTTCACTCCGCGAAAGACATATCTAGAGTTAATATAGATTTTCTATGAATGCCAATTTCATTATCAAAGAATTCAAATTCGGGTAACAGAACTGGTTCTTTCATTTTGTAAAAATAATTAACTAAAGTTAACTAAGTTTTTAAACGCATCTACTAATTACTGAAGCTAATTCCCTCGTGCGGACGATAGCAAGACTTACGGGATAACTCTGGACATAAACACCGATGTCGTGTTGTAAATTGAACTCAAAAATCAGAATGAAAGAAAAATGGCACTAGGAAAAATTCGTTACTACTATTCTTTAAGCTTACTACATTTTCACAAATATTATAATTTTAAAAAAATTGTAAAGATCAGGTCATAATTCACAATTTATTTATTTTTTTTTAAAAAAATAATAATGATTTTTTTATAAAATAAGAAATTTGACGGAAATTGGTGGAAATATTAATATATTTTGTACCCCCATCATATCCACGCAAAATTCTAGCCCAGTACTCTCTCCATATCTATATATCTCGCTTCTTGTGTTGTGACGATGAGAGTGAAACAAGGGTGACAATGAGAGTGAAACATAATTTATAACAAATTAAAAATACGTCTATAATTTATGCATTTTCACACAATGAAGTGTTTACTTGGTATAATTAAGATCTCAAGATGACTACTATAAATATGTAAATTACATAAATATATATAAACCCGTTTTGACTCCATTAAATTTACCAGGTGTATTTGAGCCACATTATTTACGAAAAATTTAATCTAGAATAATATATCGATGGAGAATGTGTAGTTAAAAAAGAAGGAAAAATTATTGATGTGATGACAAATATTATTTTATTGAAAAATGTGTGGTTAAAAATGAGTATAAGAATGAAAATAAAAATTTTAATATTTTACCAAACATGTGCTAAATTAGTAAACTGACGACGACGACAACNAACAAATTAAAAATACGTCTATAATTTATGCATTTTCACACAATGAAGTGTTTACTTGGTATAATTAAGATCTCAAGATGACTACTATAAATATGTAAATTACATAAATATATATAAACCCGTTTTGACTCCATTAAATTTACCAGGTGTATTTGAGTCACATTATTTACGAAAAATTTAATCTAGAATAATATATCGATGGAGAATGTGTAGTTAAAAAAGAAGGAAAAATTATTGATGTGATGACAAATATTATTTTATTGAAGAATGTTTGAAAATGAGTAGAAGAATAAAAATGAAAATTTTAATTTGTATCAATCAGGAGCATAATTCATTTTTTTCCATCTTCTTATCAATCACATTCTCCAAAAAAATTACTATTCAAAAATACAATTTTTTTCAAATTCTCATTATAATGAAAACCAAACAAGGGCTAAAACAAGTCCGAAGGAAATATGATCCCCAATTGAAAATGGACAACACTAGAAAAGAAATTCTTAAAAGAAGAACTAAGATTTTACAAATTAAGCTTAAAATTAAAAATATATTACCTCAATTATCACTATATGTGAAAAATATAAAATGAAATACTAAAAACAGATTTAAATTAATTTTTTTTTATAATTATGAACAACAGAATCCGTGACCTAATTTGTAAAGCAAAAAACCTTTTAAAAACTTGATTTTGTTCATAAACTATACGACACTTATCTGATTGTCATAAGATTACAAGTCAATTAAAATCATCTAAAAGAAGCAAGCAAGCCATGATTAGAAATAACGTTAATTGCCTAAACCACAAATTCAAACAAGAACAATTTCTCCAAAGAATTAACGAAGTGAATCCAAGGCATCTCTACGCAGGCATTACTCCCAAATGCGCCATTGCACTGCCCTAATACTGCATCTAATGCACTTCCACACTAATGAGAGACTGCAACAAAATCTTGACATTCTAAGGGAGTATTACACCTGTGATGTGTTCGAATATGAAGAGTCCGGCAGTCTTTAAAGGATCAGAGTTTACAATCTTAAAACAGTCCATTACTACTGGCAACACACAACGAACATCAATAATCATCAACTACAAACATATAGCATTATCTCATCATAAAAGGAGATATCAAACTGCATAAAATGACGTAAGGTTGACATATTCATAGGTCTCCTTGACTAAACAAGTAAATTCAACATCACGCACAAGCAGCATTCGAATCATGCATCATCGCAGACACGAAGATAAAGAGTAGATATATTATTACATGGGTCAAAATAAAAGAAAATGAAATACCACAGCAAATATTAGCGATACCTAAACATAATAATACCCATACTAGGAATTATAGTCCTAAACCAGATCGCAGAGCAGCTCCAAAAAGGGGCATCCCAAAGGGCATGTTCATCAGACGAGAGCGCGACGGATCTAGAGTCTAGATGATGAACTGCCACTTGGGCTCCTAGAATGTCTTCTTGAAGAACGGCTGTCTCGAGAGTGAGCTCGCCTGTGAGACCCACGAGAACTGCAAGATCCACTCCTCTTTGAGCTTTTGCTTGTTTCACGGAAACCATGTGAATCATTTCGCTTCGAAATGCTACTTGGTTTGGGAGACGCGCTACGAGAGTAACTCCTCGAGCTCCTCCTCGGAGTTGGTGTCAAACTCTGACAACGGCTTCTAGTGTATGTTGGTGAAACACTGCGTGAGCAACTCCTTGAATGCCGTGGTGAGGGACTTCTCCGGGAAGTCTTCCTATACCTTGGTGATATGCTTCGGGAAATAGATCGATATCTCCTGCTTCTATAATATCGATCATCCGGAGAGTACTCCCTCGAAACAGACCGATATCTACTTCTATAGTATCGGTCATCGGGAGAATAGTCCCTATAGTAGTACGGAGAATAGGATCGGTCACAACTGCTAACAGGAGACCTGCTGTATGATGGAGAACGATATCGTGAATAAGACCTTCCACGGCTATAATATCGGGAATATGAACTGCGTCTATCATCTGGAGAGTACGATCGTCGCTGCCGTCTGTAATAAGGAGAATATGATCTGCTACGACTCCTAGAGCGAGAAGAGTAGCCAGGGGATCGACGTCGCCCTGCATTAACAGGGAGAAGCTTAGGAGTAGCGTACCGAAACAATCATTACAACAGGTCTACAAACTCGTAAACCCAACTCACCGTGAGTTCTCAGCCCAAGGTACCTTCCCGGAGTAGGTGTACGGCCTCTACGTCTTCTAGCCTGCAATGTCAAGGGGGGGAAAAAAAGCAAAAGAAATAAGGTTATACTGCCTATTTGATGAACGATTACATTTTTCCATCGTATATAAAAATACATCTCAGCGAAAATAAGAAACTGCAACTCGTAACTCAATAGTAGTAAGGTTAAATTGAGGAAAAAGAGATGCAGGTTATACAACCCTCTGAATTAACAGTCGGATATTTGGTTGATGTGTTTGATTTGATTTGTTAGTTTGGTGAAGAGCTGCTGCACACAGCTACCCTGTCGTCAAAGAAACTTCAGGAGGAGAAAGCAAACAATTTCTCAATCTCAATTTCAATAGCAAACAATTCATACAATATCAATGCGATTATAAACAAAAGCAACCAAAAAAGGGATCCACGTATTCGAGTGGAAGAGGGAGGATTAAAACAATTTACCTTCTCCACAGTTATGACCCTGCCTTCAAGCACTGAGCGGTCCAAGTACTTGATGCAACGATCAGCATCTTTAACAGTGGACATGGACACAAATGCAAACCCACGAGATTCTCGTGTCCACGGATCAACAACAAGATGAACGTCTTCCACCTAAAGAAGCATATCATTAGTGATCAAACAGTACCATGCATATTTGTATAACACTAAATAAGACAAAAATCCATCCTGCATATCGGCATTATACAGACTGGAAAAAAAATAAAATGCAGTCCATCCATACCACTCCCTCAGATGAGAAGTGCTTCTCGATGTCTCTCTTCCGAACTCGTGCTGAAAGTCCAGTCACATACAAATTATTTCCCGGGTTCTCAGCATCACTTGAGTCGTAACTCCTGCCAATTCAACCGAAGGTGTATTTAGTCTATTTCAACAAATAAGAGGATCAATCAGAATCAGAGTCCTAATGAACTCTCCAAAATGAACCTTCAATTCTATCAGCAATCATCAATTCAATAAAAGAGGTTCATTAAGAGAAATAATTAGTTCTATTCATTTCAAAACAAGGGAATTCAAGTCCGAATATCACCTTGATCTGCTCCTTGACAAGGACCTTGAGAGAGACCTCTCATAGCGCTTATAAGGGGAGGGAGAGCGAGAATACCTAGAACAAAAACTCGCAATAAATTAGTACAAACTGAAAAAATCAATAAAATAGATTTTCAACTCATTGCCGTAATTAAGGTAATCTTAGAGATCAGCACAGACCTTGACCTCCTGGAGTATGACATCTGTGGAGAAAAAACATGTAAGACTGTTAGAATTGAAGACAAATGACATCAACATACATAATAAAAGAAAAAAAGTGAATAAATATGAGAAATCGAATTCCTGACTAACTAAAACAACAAAATTGAGTAATTAAACGGAATAACCAATTGGTCGGCGACAGTATACATTTGATCAATTATCAATAATTAGAGCCATGTTTGGTACGGCTTAAAATCCAATTAAAATTGAAAATATGACGTTATTGGACCCCACCTGTCTAATAAAAGTCAAAAGTCAACCATAACGACTAATTTTTCAATTTTAATCCATTTTAATTCCTACCAAACACCCTCTAGAGCACGTTTCACCTTTATTTAATTCAATAATTTTATTTTTACATAATTTGCCCTATAGAGAAAATCTGAACGTATATATATATAGCACGATATTGATGTGTAAAAATCGTCACTTGGAAACTCTAAAACGAATGAGATGCGAAAATAATATTAATCCAGCGCTCTCTTTCCCAAACAACCAAATTTAGCATTCTAAAAACAAACAAACACACAACCTACGTGCAAAACCGATGCAACTGAATTAAAATCTAATTATCTGCACACTATCCGAATTAACAATTGCAAGCAAATTAACGAACAAAAAGGCACCGACCTGCAAAAGAATTCTGGCGAATCAGCACAAGAATCAAAATATAGATAAGATTTAAAGCAAACTCACCGTGAGACTGTTAATTGCTAAAGATCAACGAAGATTTTCCTTTGTCGGTTCTCCCTATAATCTTTCTTTCAATCTGTGGAAGTCTCTGGAAAATTAAAATCTGCTGATTGCGTGTTTATATAGTGGGACAAAGAAGTTTCTGGGGAAGTTATGAATGGGCCATCTAAATGGACTCGGAAGTGGATCTGAACTCTGGACGGAAAGTTTTAGCCTAAAAGGTTAATTTGAAAAAAATGGGCCCCTAAAATTTCTGGGCTGAGGCGGAGGCCTCTCCTTAGGTTCGACCATGCACGTTACATCATAAAATCGAAGGCGGCAATAACTTGCTAATTTATTTTCCATATAATGTTGAGGTGGTGGTATTTCACGTATGGATCTTAAAAATTGATTCTATATTTTGTAATTTGGTACAGTTGCCCTACTTTTTCATCACAATGCCCATATCTAGCCCATTTGTGCAATTTTCCATAAGGGCAAGCTTGGAAATTTTTTATTCGTCAATTTTAATCGATTTTGAATGGCACCTTTTATGAGAGGTTGGTAGAATCGGTACTTGTTAGTTTTAAATGATATCATTTTTGGGTGTTTTAAAAGTCATCCAAAATTGGTGTAGTATAATTTCTGCCATCTTTCTCAACCCAAAAAATGGGTGAATTTTGACAATATCTCAATTTTTTTCTCACTTTTCCCTCTTTAAAAAAAATTATATCCTAACTTGTACAAAAGGAAAAATTCATATACATTAAAATCATTCATTCCAAACGTCTTCTTCACTATCTTGCTTTTCTGGGTTCATTCGCCACAACTGCATGGACCCAATTAATGAATGATATTCTCATTGAAGCCCATTTGCATGAGCATGTGGAAGGCAACAGGGTGGGAAGGGCCTTCACAACATATGCACATGAGAAAATATTACAAACAATGAAGAAAGAGTTTCCACACATTGCATAGGAAAAGGACAAATCCAATTACATGAAAAATATCAAGAAATCTTGGTTGGCTTGCCAGGATGTATTTGAGGATGGATCGAGTGGTTTTGCATATGTCAAACTACTTCAACATGGCTTACCAAACCCAAAGTGTGGGACAAACTTATTGAAGTTTGTATAAAATATTCTCCTCGTGTCTTTGTAACGTAATTTTTTATTGAATATTTCCTACACAAATAAAAAAGTCACTTAGTGGTTACTGTTCATAAGTCGAGTCGAACCAAATGACTTTATGGTTCGACTCAGCTAAGCCATCTAATTTTTTTTATTTATTATTATTTGTTTTTTATGTTTAATTCAGTATTTTTATGGCTCGGCTAATCTGTCTAAGCCTTTTTTCTTACGTTTGATTCAATATTTCAAGTCACAAATATTCATTTTAAGTGATTTAAAATTTGTTGGAAATGTTGAAGTGCGACCATGATAAATATATGATCGATAAATTTTAAATATCAAAAATAATTTTACATTAATTGTGAAATGTAAAGTCGTGATTTTTTATATTTCTTTTCAATCTCAACCACATTCCAATGTCTTTTTTTGAACTTTATTTTCCCATAATTTTTCATTTGTTTCGATATTTCACGATATGAATATTCATTTGGATCGATTTAAATTTTTAAAAAAACTTAAAATGTGATAATAATAAATATATTATCGATTATATTTAAATATAAAAAGTATCTTAAATTATTTAAAGTAAAATTATAATCGTTAATTTTTCTTTTCTACCTTACCCTCAACCCTCATACTCACACAAATTTCTCTCAATTTCTTTTTTCTTCAGTTTCTATGGTTAAAAATGGTAAATTTATGACGTCAAAATGGATATTGAAGGAACTCAATAATTTTGAGAAGAACTTTCCTACATCATGTAATGCTGGTAGACAAACATTTTCTATAAAGTGAATTATTTCAATTTTTTTAAATTGATTTAATGTACAGTATCATTAGAACATGATGAAAATATATTCGACGAAATTTATGAAGTTGGGTGATCATTTTTCATTGATTGAAGTTTTCGTTGTGTTATGTTTTAATACTGATGGAAACCCTTGATTTGTCCTAAATTCCGCACTGTATTATCATTAATTAATCACTCTTGACTACATATGTCTTGCATAGTATTTTGGTAAAGAAATTAAATATTGGCGCAACTAATACGTGTAATTGGAGATTCTATTAGTATGAGATGAAGGAGACATAATGCATTACCTCAATGGGTAAAAAAATGAGGGTTAAATTGAACTTTATTATCTCTTTAATAGGACATCAAGACCTAATCATATGTACCCTGTCTTTTTTTAAAAAAGAACAAAGAGACTTTCAAACGCAAAGTCTAGAAAATAAGTTTTGAATCAAATCTCTTAATATTATACTTGTCACATATCATCATTTCAAGTGTTTTAAGTTTAATCCAACTAATGTTTAAGACAAATAATTTTATTTTTTTTATATTTACGCTATCATATAGTCAACTATACTATGACACGGCATTGCATGTGTGTCTTACTAGTATTTGAATAAAAATGTGTCTTCGTATTGCATTTAATATAACTTCCATAAAAGCATTCTTTTGCAGTCAAATCCGAATGCTGTAGAATGGAATAACAAGCCCGTTTATACTTGTGACAAAATATGTGAACTTTTTGCAAAAGATAGGGCCACTGGGAATGAAGGTGATATACCTAGGGAGATCAAGAGAAAAAGGACCATTTAGCTCAAAAAATGCGATGAACTCAATTGATGAGATGAGCAAAATGAAGTTACATTGGATGTTGTTGATATTGAAATAAATAAGAATGATTTAACTTCTCCAGGTTATCAATTTGGAGTTGGCAGTGCATAAAAAAAAGGTTCAAGATCATAGACGTCGGGGGCGGAGCCAGGAATGACCAGT
>CAIGRL010018441.1:0-19753 GCA_903798325.1 Fraxinus xanthoxyloides | reverse complement strand
ATAGGTATGGGGTATATCGCAAATAAGAACGTTTTTATGGGGATTTTCTGCTATTAATAATAATAAAAAAATTATATTAGAATTTATGTTTTCAAAATGTGAGAAGTATGTATTTGACCTGACTTGATGCATGAGATATGAATGGATTCTTGTTGGTTTGAGAAGGTAACCAACCAAACCAATGAGAAACCTATGACTCTTTTTTTCTTGTCAACCAAACCCTAAAAAATAAACCATATTTTGCACAACAAACTCCACCAAAGTGAGCCAACCAACCAAACAATTCGCACAGAGTTATTAAATATTAATGGTCAAACTTCTTTGATTAAACTAAAATTGACCATGGTTAGGTCATGTATCAACTTGAAACAACATCCACATAGAAATTTAAATTTAATACTTCTTTTTCAAATTTAATGTATTTGCTTGATATTATTAAAATGAATAGCGGAGGTTTGATTATAAGCTTTACAAGCCATTGAGTCTTTTTCGATATTTAAATATATTTTGTTTATTATTTTTGTCCCTTATTAGTAGTAATAATCGTTGATTAAGTATCTTAATTTTTACCATAGAAAAATACACGTTTGAGCTAAGCTCATGTTTGACACCAAATTTTTAATTTTTTTTATTAAAATTAATTTTCATTCATACATTTTATAGGACTCGCAACTTTTATCAACTTTTCAATCATATTTTTCATAAACTTTTATCAATTTATACTAAAAATATGATTTTTAACCAAACCAAACAAGGGTTAAGTTTAGAGCATCGACAACCTTTTTCAATTCCCGTTTTTAAATCATGTACTTAATTGAATCATAAGAAATGAATTTAACGGGATAAATACTACGTCATTTCTTCCAAAGGCTAACATATGAATCCAAATACTATAAGAAAGTAGTTAGTAACCTGCTTTTAAGCTTAAAATTATTTACTGGTTTAAGATGAAAATTTGCATGAATTTTTGTTATGGTGGAATAGGTTTTTGATAAAAATAAAATTACTAGGATAATATACACGTTCACGTTTTAAATAAATCTTGCTTCATTTTGTTAACGATAAACTCATAGGGGCCACATGGCAGTATGTGTATGGACTGGTTTCTCTTTCCTTTTAAATTAATTTCTCCGTCATAATCCATATTCATGTGTCTATTAATTTATTATGTTACCCAAGGGATAATATATGCTTCCTTTCTTAGAGAAAAAGAATTGCAGTATAAGCGTACACGTGTTGCATGACTTAGAATACGATGTTTGGGTCTCTTTTAAGAAATTTAACAATTGAGATTTAAGAATTTGAATTATTTTATTGACAAGGATGGTATCCAAGTTCAAAAAAATCAAAAGGGCAATTCGATTTTTATATGTAATTTACATTTTAAATTCAAGTTTCCTTGATTTTCATTGAAATTCAGACAAAGTTATTTATAGACCACCGTTTGCTAAAAATATTGAGAAACTCTGAAAAAATAACTCTCTTACTTTTCACGTGCATGAAGTGAACTTTAACATTTCGATATTGTATGGTAATCTTCATTTCAAATTTATCCCAATTGTTCATCGATCGAATTAAATAATTATATGTTATTAAAAATAATTAAATAATAACTTATTAATCCATGGCACTGAAAAGGAAACAAACACACTACACGTACAGAAGGAAGAGCAACAGAAACAGGCCAGAATACACACATCATGTGGGATCCACACATTTTTAATTTTTTTTAATACACCGTGGGACCCACCAATTGTGAGTTGCTTGTGCATTTCCGTGGCTTTATTTTCTGTACATGGTAAAAATGAAAACGAAAACATTTCATAACATAGTAAATTATATTACTCAACAATTAATAGCATATTAATTATAATGACTTTTAGATTGGTTGGTTGAACTAATGAATCTCATCAAATATTAAATGAACAGAGTAGGATATTAATAATCTAAATTCATAATAAATTAAGTTTAGGCTATAATTTATTTCGCCAAATAACTGAAAAGGAGAGCAATAGTTTCTTTGCCGTCAGAATCTCACACAGATAACTGATTTATATATATATTTTTTTTCAAAAATAATTGACGAAAAAAGAAAAAAACCGCTGCATGTACATTGTACAAATGTCACTACTGTATACGCTAGTACTATATAAAGGGTGGGGACATGCTTGAAAGGCTCCAGATACTATTGTATTCCGGGAAAATTTTTGTTTTGTATTTTTTCTTGAAAACGGTGTTCAGGTTCGTGGGTCGTGGGGAACGGGGGGTGTGGTTGGGGTGTACTCATACCACTGTATTTTGTATTTGATGAAGAATTTGAATTTGGGTGCTAACAATAAGGAAACTCCAATCTCTTGCTTGGTTCCAAAACTCTAGGTTTTTTTGCAAAAGAAAGAGAGATTTCTTGGCTTTCAGATATCCGATCCCCTTCTTGTAAGTATCTGTTCTAAACTTCTTTTGCTTTCCAAGTATATTCTATTAAATTTCTTCGACTTTAATGTTTAATTTTTCTTGCATTCAAAGTTGTATCGCCCTAAAGATAACTTTTTGCCATCTAGGTAGGTGTCATTTTCTCTTCTTTTTTCTTGTGTTTGATGGGCTTCTCTCTTTTTCTTGGTTCTTGGGAATGTTTTTCAAGTGTTTCTGTGAAATGGGTTTTTGCCATTTTGTGTTTTTTGGGGAGTTTTGTTTCTTTCTTGAGGAAAAGGCAATACACTTTTTAAATTTTTGGTTGTCAAGTCTTATTTCTTCTCCTATCTCCTTTCTATAGATTTTTTTTCCGTTTTTTTTTTTTTACTGTTTTCTTGTCGCTTTATGATTTTCTCTTTGGATGAGCCTTCAATAGTGTTTTTGACTTGTAAATAAACGCTATTATCTGTTTACGAGTCTATTTAATTTTCTTGAATATAATCATGTCTTCTATATTGGAATTTCATTAATTTTTGCCGATTTGTTTGAATTTCCCAATTGTATAATACCACATATGTTCTTAAGGTAGTTTCTGTTCACCAGTCTTTCATTTTCTTTCTACCTATCCTTAACGATTTCGACCTTTGAAAATTTGCTGCAAGAAACTGAACATGAACGCAATTTTTATCCACACAGTAGCGCAAGTCTATATTTGTTCCTTATATGCATATGCGTATCTTGATTGTATTATATAGCTCTGGTTTATTATTCTCAGGGAAATTTGGTAAAGGTGGATTGGTTGTTTAAGGCTTTCCTTTCTTAAGGTGATAATCTTATATTGCTGACAAATTATGGGAGATCACTTTGTTTTGCTGGTCGATCGCTTGCTCACAGAATCGACTTTGGAAGCTGCAATTGAAAGCAGACAATCATTAAAACAGGCAGCAATCACTGAAACAGAGATTGACTGCTCGCCTCGTAAGGATTGTGAAGCTAGTTTATCTCCAAGGAAACTGGTTGAGTGCAGAATATGCCAGGATGAAGATTTCAATTCTAATATGGAGACTCCTTGCTCTTGCTGTGGTAGCTTGAAGGTTGGTGGACCTTTAATCTTGTTTCTCCTAAAGAATTTGATGTTTATAATTATGTTTTTTATCCGTTTCTATATTATGCAGGTTTGTGCAATTCAGATAATTAGTTATATTAGGCTTTTAATTGTATTTTGATGTTGCTTATTTGCAATCAACATCATTTTAAGAATAAGAGACACATAATTTGGTTTTATTCATCCATCCCTGAAACTCAAGTAATTATCCTGTTCATTAGCACGTGCAACTAGGATTGTTATACATATTGTATTTAGAATTTTCTGTTAGTTCCAATCAACAACTGGTAGTTTTAAATGTAAAGTTTGGAAAATAATTTTGGATAAGATTGAATATTTTGTGTTTTGTTTGGCAGAGTCTGACTTTGTTGAAATCTGACTTTATTGACATAATACTCCATGCCAATGTAGAAATATGACCTAGAATATATTTTTTCAAAGCAGGATGCTTCTTCTTTTTATTTTTTTCCTTTTTCCCCGAGTATTTATACTAGATTGTTTATTTTCTTCCTTTCCCAAGTATACTTAAAAAGTCATGAATGATGGCTCTGCTTTGCTTCCAGTATGCTCACCGGAAATGCATTCAGAGATGGTGTAATGAGAAGGGTGACACTGTATGTGAGATATGCCATCAGGTGGGCTACTATTTTCATATATATTTCACATTTTTCTTTTGTGCTCACTGTTATGTTGCTTAATTTTAGTTGTATACTGTGTATATATTGCAGCAATTCAAGCCAGGATATACAGCACCACCCCCTATTTTCCGATTTCGTGGAATACCAATGAACTTGAGGTACTTCTATTTTAACTTTTCCCCTGTATTTGTCATCTATGGTAACAAATCATGTGAACGTTATATATGCATTGATGTGTAGTTTCTCATCACCAAATCACTTGATTGTTATATCAGGGGAAATTGGCAAATAGCCAGAAGGGACTTGGCTAATCCTCACTTTGTAACAATGGTTTCAAGTGAGAGTAATTTCATTGATCCTGACTATGATGAATATGAAATTTCTACTTCAAGAAGTATAATCTGCTGTCGTTCAATTGCCATAATTGTAAACTCTCTCTCTCTCTCTCTCTCTCTCTCTCTGTGTGCGCCCGCGCGCTCGCACTACCGAGAGATTTAGATTCTAGTTTAACTGGAATTTAAGATTTAAGATAAGAAATTGTTAGTAGAGAATTATGCGTGTTTAATTTATTTGAAGTTCATACAGATGAAAGATGTGAAATATCAAACATAAAACAAAATTAATGGATTGATGAACTTGGTTGCTGATATTGCAAACGTATTTCTTTTATCACATTGGCCTGAGTTTGTTATACTTAATTAAAACTTTCAAAGAAATTTTTAAAGATAAACTTGTAGGGTGTTTGGTAGATATTAAAATCGGATTAAAATTGAAAATATAACCGTTATTGTTGACTTTTATTAGACGGGTGGAATTCAATAACGGTCATATTTTCAATTTTAATTGGATTTTAAGTCGTACCAAACAGGCTCTTAGTATAATAATCATAATTACAACTATTAGGCTAAGTAGCAATACTTGCTACCGACAATAGTGTCTTTCCATTTAATGATTTTCTTCTCTGCAGTTCATGATCCTTCTAATCTTGAGGCATACTCTTCCCATCATTGTTAGTCGAGCAGGGAACTATTCGTTCCCATTGATCATGGTAAGATACTAGCTAATCGAAAATGGGAAGTCCGAATTTTTGTACAGCTACAGATGAAAGTTTCTTATTTGTCTTTTTGCATATGACAGCTATTACTGCTAAAAATTGCTGGGATTATTCTACCGATCTGCATAATACTGAAAGCCGTGACTTCTATCATACGTCGTCGACAACAGGTGAGTGAAGTAGCCTCGCTGAACTTTTTCCTTATTTTTCTCTATTGGATTATAGTAAACAAATGCAAGTATGCTTATTTGTCTTCTCTTTGGGTGGTGACAGGCCAATCTATCCATCACTCCATCGGATGAAGAAGCTGACCAATTGACTCTACATCGGCCACATGCGATGCCTGTTCACTAAAGGGTTCTCGATGCTGCAACTTGAACTGATCGTAAGTTTCTATCTTTCGAGGAAGCTTGTTTCGCAAATCTTCTTTTTGCAGAATGTTATTAAAGCAAGACCAGCTGCTATGAATTCACAATTCTCCGAAGATGATATGAACAATGTTGTTTTATTTCGTTCTATGAAAAAATATGCCTTTACTTTATCCGGGGCAATCGTATTTTGAACATTGGTACCCTCCAAGCGTACCTTTTCAGGTGTAAAATTGTTACTGCACCTTTGAAGAACTATTTGTACAGAACTTTTATACAACTTTGTAAATGAAAGTTAAAGGAAGAATTAGAGATGAATGTCTGTGTCTTATAGGTGAGCTACTGGTTTGCTTGCATTTGTTGCCCATTGCTGAGTTTAAGTAATGTCTTTGAAAGCATAAGTTGAAGAAAAGAATATGAAAGTTGAATTATTAAGAAAGTAGTTGTCGACCTTGTGATGCTTCATTATCCATATCCCAATAATTCCATTTTCTTTATTATAATTTTTTTTCCTGTGGAGCCTTTCCTTGCTATCAAATGATGTTTGTCCTGTCTATTTCTTTTTCTTTCCTTTTATTTTCCTTTTTCCTGCTAATGAAAATATGGATGCAAATTGTCTCGATCAAAATCATAGCTAATTTCAGAAGGGCATCTATTGTGTTTGAATCTAATTTTGAGGATAATAGAAATTTTGGAATAGTGATTGATTTGAGAATATATGGTTGAAATGAAGAATAAGAATGAGAAATTAACGGGTGTCAAACGGGGGCTAAATTTTATTTTCAATTTCATCTTTTAAAAATAATTACTATGTTAAGAGGAAGGATCATAATGTTAAGCACGGATGTCATGTCATTCGACTTAGTTCGAGTACTTTGGCCCACCATAAGCTTACCAACTAATGAGTGTATATGACATGTCATCCGTGCTAAAAATAGGATAACCACCATGTCATTCATGTATTATGTTAATCGAGAGTGTGCGTACAAAAACTTGTAGTTCTAAAAGAAGGAAAAATATAGGATCTAGATGGGAGGCCTTGCTAATAAAAGGCCCTCTTTTCATTTGCCTTTTTAACTTTTCGTCCATCTTTTTAAAAGTTGGATAAACTTAAAAATACAATTATTTAATATTCTTATGAAAACAATATAAAAAATTGAGAAACGCTTTAAAGTTTGAATCTTTAACCGTGCCGTTTTGTGACACCTGATGCCTTTTCAGAACTTTGCAAAATCTGATTGCCAACAGATTCAATTATTATTATTTTGAAAAAATCAGATTCTGTTATTCTGGAAACATAGAATCTACAAAGCTTTTGTCCCTTAAAAATGTCGAGGATAAATTCCTCCAAGGTTCCCAATCTTTCATAAATGTGATATTGATATCCTTAACCTATCATGTTTTACACTAGCATCTCCGACCTTCTAAAACTGTGACAATCAAGTTCTAGCGAACCAAAAATATTTATTTAGACAGATTTCACATTTTCCAGGTCGAACAGAAGAGACCAGCCCCTCCCAAAACACTGGCCAATACGTGAAAAGCATCCACTACTAATGAGATTTTAAGGTAGCATTACATGATAATTGCATGCAAATAGTTTGTACAGTTGACTTTTCTGTAAAACAAGATCTAATTCACCTTTAAAATACAAATACGTCATACATGTGAGAAAAAAACAATGTTCAAATCAAAATCTCGATGCTCACAAGACAAACTTTTCCATATATTTCATAACAAAATCTGTACAATCTGAAGGAGAAAACCCAGAAGAAATGTACGAGGAAAATTATCCTCTCCAGGTTTTCAACTTGTTACCAGGACGGGGCCTGATTTCACTCTCCTTTTAACTGATGCTCATACACAGATCGTTCAGTTCCAGCTTCTTCTTGGCCTGAAATGTTGGTGTTAAGAAAAAAAATGAATAAGAATATCAATTTCCTCGAAAAACAAACACCTATATCCTCTTGCATATAATACGTATTTTATTTCTTACTTTTCCGCTTTTCTCCCAATTTTTTAGCTTGTTAAATGAATTATGAATGAACCTATTACCCCTTTACAGTCATATATTTTTTAAGGAGTGTAGGTGGTATTTATACTTCCGGCTCTTCTGTTGTTGCCTCCAGTAGCAGGCGAGGGCTCCGAATGCACAGCTTGCAATTGCGATTGCCAATGCAGCTCCGACAGGCACCGCAACAGCATTTGTTGAAACTGCTAAATCTTCGGCTACAACTCCATTTGTATGTCTATCCTCCAGACGTTCCTTGTCCTTGTATAGAGAGATCAATGTCGTCCCATAATAGTTGTTCAAGAACATGAAAACCTCATCATGATCCCAATCAATATGATTATCTTTTGAGCTTTGACTACGATAGCAAGAAGGGCAAAGTTGTTTAGGAGGCCAGATAAGTTTTGCAAACTTAGGATCACCGGTTCCAAGGGATGCCTCATCCTTCATTAGTCTCTCGTTGACTTTGTTGTGCGCATTCCATAACCAGAGGACAAATTCACGAGATTTCTTGAAAGGGGTAGAAACACTGCATATTTGAAAATTCTATTTAGACGATGTTGCAGAAAATTGATGGAATAAAAATCTTCAATGAAATTACCTTGAGCACATGTCATAGAAGTGTTGTCTGCATTCCTCACACATAAAGAAACTGTGAATAAAATCACATACAGCAGTGAATGCCACGTGACTTTCTCCATCATCAACTCTCACAGAAAGTGAGTGCATTAAAACCCACAACCCACAACTGAAAAAGAAACAAAAGACCAGTTAAGACTTTAAAACAGACTCCCATAAATTTGCTGCCAACGAATGCAAAATCTTCTCTCCAGTGGTAAAAATCAAACCAGGAGCCAATTCGTGTTAAAAGATTCAATTAAACAATCAAACTTTGAAGTTCTAGTAGCTAGCCAACCACAAGTTGAAGGCCATCACCAACTTTAATCCTTGTTTATTCAAGGGTTGCTTTAAGGTGCACAGAGGATAAGAGTTGACATTATTGCCAAGTTATTAATTGTTCAATTTCTCAAGCATTAAGAATGAACTGAAAAGAACAAACGAATGCTAAAAAAATGATTATGCAATTATGAATAAAATAATAAAAAAAAATCAAATATAAACAGAAGCGGTAACCAAATCTTCTGATGCTGTACAAACATCTAGAAGAGACTTAGATTGCATCCAGGCTTTTCTTCAAACTTTGAAGTCCTAGTAGCTAGCCAACCACAAGTTGAAGGCCATCACCAACTTTAATCCTTGATTATTCAAGGGTTGCTTTAAGGTGCGCAGAGGATAAGAGTTGACATTATTGCCAAGTTATTAATTGTTCAATTTATCAAGCATTAAGAATGAACTGAAAAGAAAAAATGAATACTAAATAAATGATTATGCAGTTACGAATTAAAAAAATCAAATATAAACAGAAGTGGCAACCAAATCTTCTGATGCTGTGTACAAACATCTAGAAGAGACTTAGATTGCATCCTGGCTTTTCTTCAACAAGTCCAATACTGTCAGAAAAAGTTACCTTGGTAGTAACCTTGGTACAATGTGCAACCAAGTTCTAAAATAGATATTTTGAGCTGAAATTTATTTATTATATTTCTTTTTTTGAAGATCTGGTCATACTGCTAACCAAGTAATGATTCTTGCTCCCAAAATAAAAATTTACCTCGTCAAATCACCAATACCACCATAAACAGTATGGAAATGAAACAGACAGTATAAATCCACCAAAAAGATGAGGAAACAACACTCAGAAGAATCAAATGCAGTGCATGCAGATAGGTCTCTTAGGTATTATCTTCATAGAAAGTTTTTATGTTAAAGTTCCTCAGGACTTCAACCATATGCAGCTTAATTAAAGTGCAGCCACACTACTCAGCCCAAATACTGACATTCTTTACTGAACCAGTCTCAGTAGCTGTAGAGGTTCTTTTAAGAATAATGTTGAAGTGGTGTTCGAAAGGGGAAATTGGTTTAAGCTACTAACTACTTCCCATTTAGATTTTGAAGAACAAATCTCTTACTATTTCTTCTACAAATGCAGATGGCAAAAAGAATACCAAAAATTACCATTCCCTAAGCTAAAGAATATTTAGACTCTGTTTGAGCATTATTTTTGTGAAAAATGAGTATAGTAATAGTGATTTTTTTGAAGAATGTGTGGTTAGAAAGTTGGAAAAAATTTGGGTTTACGTGCAAAATTATTTTATTGAGAGTGTGGTTGAAAATGAATTTGGGGAAAAATGAGTTTTATAGATAATGGGGCTCAAACAGGGTCCTTTTAACATTCGCTTGCATTTTCTCCAAGATGATGAGACACACACTGGAAAGATGACTTGTAGCTTAAAACTTTTAAAACTTCCTTGCTTAATCCATTTAAATAGAATTCATGCCTGCATAGTAAAATTCACTTTTCAATTTAAAGGTCACTTTCTTTGTGTTGAGTGTAAATATGGGGTAAAGGGTCTCAAGGATGACATGGCCACACGACATTTTAAGGAACTGTTGAATTGTAAACATCTACTTCCAAGTATGTTATAATCCTACTTCAGTAGACTGAGCACGTGAGGAACAAATTAAGAACAGAGCATATATTGAAATGAATGAAAGATGAATGTGCCTCACCTAAAACCTCTAGTCTCGTTCTTGCTGCCACGACAAAAGATCTACAAAAGAAAATCCATAGCCAGAGTTGAATGATCAGAAGCTAATTTACTTACTCAGCACAGTTACGATATTTCAGCTAAATATAGCACAGTAATATTATATTTTGATAGACAAATAGAACACAACGGTGGAATTAAAATTTTTAAGCATGTGATTGCTTGGCATGCATGTAATGTAAATAACAAGGCTGAAGGCTAATCTCTCCTTCAGTTATTAAATACCTGGGCGCATTGTTGTTTATTAAGCAAGCAAGCATGGTTGTCCTAAGAAATATCAGAGACACAACTCCGGAATGAATAGCTTGTCATTTCCTTTTAATGAGGCAACCAGACAGAGTCAACCAATAACTTAAATAAGTTTTTACTAACAGCTCAGTAATGAAAAGTATTCAATGGAAACCCAGAAGTTCCTGCTCTTAGTTCATTTCTTTGTGTGCCCCCAACCCTCAAAGAAGATACCATTGATATTTTTAATTCATTTATCGTGACAAACCACATGTTCACATTCAATAGTGGAAGGAACAATATAGTGAAAACTATTTTCTTAATGGAATGTAGAAAACTTGGAAGGGAGTAATTGATAACTGATATATACACACCCAATATCCACGAGGAATTTCTTTTCCACAAATTTGATAACTCCCAAGTACACCTTTTTGGCTAAGACTGGCAAGTTCCTTGTTGGCTGACAAATCATCAAAATTTACAAGTATTTCTGCAGTTCCCTTCCGGCACCTAATATCAAAATCCAAAATGATGAGGATAAAAGAAACCCAACAAACAATAACAGAAAAGGGAGTGGGCGCCAAACCTTCTTGACGGGTGATGAACCACCAAAAGCTGAAGAAATTTCATAAGTGATGCTCGGGTCTCTGATTTAATCATCTGCACAAGATTAATAAATAAAAAAGGTAAGTGAAGTAAGCTCTAAAAAAATTATGGAAGCAATAATATTGAACAGAAAAAGAAAAATAAAACGTACGGATGGTCACCTTGTGCTCTAAAATAATATCAAAGGCAGTGAATGTTGCTTCTTCAACATCATATATAGCACGTGCAATCTTTCTCCACACACAGTTAAATAAAGTCAGGATGCTACATAATAATGAAAATTTGAATGCATAGAATTAAGAATTCAATACATGCACTCTTAAGTACCTGTCCAGGGTCATAAATATTTGTGTGAAGATGCTCATTCTCATATTTCTCGTCTTCCATTCCATATGAGCTGCAAGATATAAAGGGTAGGGGAAAAAAAGGTACAGAAAAGAAAAGAAAAGAAAATGCCAATGTTAGTTCCAAATATAGACCTAGAAACATACAGCACCCAACAAGAATTCACTAGAAAATAGAATAATGCCTTTGATTGTGCAACTATTCATGCATCTTAAGAGGCCATCTTTAAATACGAGCATGCAAAAGATATGATCGTGAGGAGAGACTTCCACCTATAGAACAGGTACAAGCCAATCATAAATATGTTCCATACCTGCCCATTTGCTTATTTATCCAGTTTAGTAAGCGATCAGCGGTCCGTCCATCATCAATAGAATGTATTTCACTCTTTTCTTGCTTTGGGTCCCAACTCCCAGATACAAACTTAGAAGGTGGGCCCCCAAGAAGCATAGGATAGTGTGTGACAGAGAACTTATCACAAAGATTGGTATTTATCTGTGCTGCCAAGCAAGTAAAAAGAAGAACCACCACTAAGCTATAATTTAGCAAAGAGATCTCAAACAAAGAAAAATACTGAAATTTAATAAAATGGATGATAAGCCAATATCATTAATTCTTATAAATGTTAAGAATTAAAGCAAAGTTATTGGCAGAAATAAGGAAGAAGACTGATAGGACTATATGAACAAAAGATGTAATGAAACACCCAAGCTTAGGCATGCAGCAACATGTCATCTCAAGGTCAGTAATTATCTCTAGCTTATGCAATAAAAAAAAAACTCAGTAATCCCTTTCTCTTGCTCTCACAAAACATAACTACTTCCTTTTGGCGTTTAAACACTTCAAGAGGTATAGTACAAATAGCAACATTTCATCTCAAGATTAGAAAATATCTCTATCCCAGTCAATTAAGAAAGTAGTCAGTCTATTCATCTCTTTCTTTCACATGCACATAAAAAATATCTACTTTCCTATTGAAGTTCAACCACTTCGAGAGGGTATCAAACAAAAACTTTTAGGCCCCACTAACAAACATGACCATAGTGAAAAGTAACAAAAAGAGAAGTGTACTCTAAGAAACAGAAATTTCAGAAGAATATTTTGTCTCTTTAGATATGTGATCAATGCTTATCAAAATTTTGCCTCATAGACTCAATGCATACAGACTCGATGCATACAGCAAAAATAGGCAGAATGAAACTAACAACATATTTTATACTGGTCCTATAAAGATAGGTTAACTTTAACTTAGTAACTTAGGATCTCTTACGTACCATCCACTTTCGGGAGAGCATGTGCCCTCTTATCCCTTATGAATTTTTGTCACGTCCCTATGACTCGAACCAAGATAATGTTAACAGGATGTTACACGGTTGAATTGAAGAAGATTACAAGGATATTCTTACAAGGATATCCTCACGTATATATTTGTACCATATATATTTCTGTTGGAGGAGATCCGAACAGTCATGCATGAAATTGTAACTTGAGATAAGAAAGATTACATGTTCAATAATGAAATGATTTGGGATCTCAAATATCTAACTGACCAATCAATTCTCTATAATGTACTCATTCCTTTCCATGTCAATAAATAGAATGGAAAGGAAAAAAATCAGCTTCAAGGATTGGAATGTAATACTTTTTTTGGACTTAAATAAAAGAAATAAGCAGTACAGAAAGGAAAGATTTCTACAATTATCTGCTTGCCAAATGAAAGTTGCTTAGTCTTCCATCACTCATGTGAAGAAACTTTGTATATTCTTTAGTTTGTTTATCATTACTCTGCTTATAATATATTAAAATGTTCAGTTATTGGCACTAATATTTGAACTATTGTAAACACAATGTAAATAACAACTTACATTGAGATGCTGAACATTCATTTTACATAATGCTTTTTAAATAACTTAACAAGAGCAGATTAGAAATATTGTTTGATCTAGTCTTCTCATGAATACAAGTAGGGCAATATAGCAGTATAGCATGACTACCTTCAAAGCACAATCTACTCTGGCCATCAATATAATTCCCGGATAGACAGCATCAGCTCCATTAAAAAGCCTTGCAACCTTCTCATAATGTGGCTGACAAATTGTATATTTAACTGTGAGAAACATAATTATGAGATAGCAAACAACAATATAAGATGAATCAAAATAAACCTTGTAGTTTCTGCAAGCCGGGCACCTGCAAGACCAATAATATAAAGTATAATTAGAAAAGTATCATAGATTTCAGCATACAGTACTCAAGGCAAACTCCAAACTTACATTACATTGTCACTTTCACATCAACAACTAATCTAGACTCCTATATAAGTGCATAAATATACTCAAATTCTAATATAGACGTAAGTACAATTATACAAACACAAAACATAGAGAGGATTTTAACTTCATGCCTTATCATTCTTTATAACAGAGTGGTCATTTTGTAGAGTGTTGAATACTATATGTGCTGTGCGGTAAAATGCAGCTAAATAAACATTCCTTTATAATCTTTGATGGTTGTGCAAAGCTAATTTAACATGTCTCAGCTACAAAACTTAAACTTGTCACCAGATATTAGCATATGCGCATGCATTCATCAAATTATAAATTGAGTTTCTCATCTTAAATTCATTCAATTTTGACAGTAAATATTTTGTGGTGAAAGCAAAGAAGAAAAAGGAGACACAGTAAAATAAAATATATACCGACAAAATTTCTAGCATAAAACCTCTGCCAGGTAAGAATAGAAAGCCCAGATGCATGTAAGGAAACTTAAGTTACTGCATTTCAGTTTTTGACTTTGAAATAACACCTTAGGATCATTGTACTTATTCTCGGATAAGTAAAATCCGAGCATTATATTTTTCAGATATCCACAACTTCAGTCATGACCATGAAGTACAGTAACTGTTTATTCTCCTATAAAAATTCCTCCAACAACTCTCTTTTCTCTCTTTTTCCTCCTTATAAGTAAAAAACATGTGTCAATCAACTCCACAATCCCTTTCCAGAAGTTCATGGCTTGCCACATCTGTTTAGCACTCTGTACTATTCCTTCTGATTACACCACTTCAATAACTTCACAAAAATGTAAATCTATTTATTGTTTAATATTGCAAGTGTAAACTAAGAGCATGTTTGGAAGTGTTTATAAATCGTTTTAAATCATAAATAGTTATAAATAAGTGGTGCATAAGTGCGTAGAACTTGTGGGTCCCTCAAAAGGTGTGGATAAAAAAGTGTGTATAAACAGTTTATAAAAATGAGCCAAACATAGGCTAAGAATCACAATCATTTTCCAAGGAAGCGTCAGGCATCACATATGAACTAGATTGAAGCACTCTAAAAACAATCAAAGACATGGACTACTATCCCTACAATCACAAACATGTACATAAGATGAAGTCAACATTTTTACACTTGTAACACTGCCCAAATACGTTTCGAACACCTCAGAATTCAACACATGAAAACTTGAAAGATAAAAAATATTCTCATACAGCAAATATACAATATCTGAAAGTAAAATTAGTATACACTTCTACCCCTTCTACTATTATCACATCACTCTAGTGAAACAGGGGCTTATCCTACCACAACTATCCACAATTGATCTCATCTTTGCTTGTCGGTGTAGATTTTCATTTCTTATTTGGTCCACTCCAGTATGGTCACACATCCATTCTGACATCCTCAAAACACTTGGGTTTTTTTAACAATTTAGCACTTAGTAAACAAATCATAGCAGATCTAATAATTATTCCTACACTTTCCTTTAACCTTTTAGAGATATTTGTATCATAGAATTTCTATAGCACTTAACCATTTCATCCACGCTCTAATGTTATGCATTACATTCTCTTCAAGTTCGCCTTATTGAAAACAATCATTGATGTAGGACAACCTATTAGGATTCTTAGTATTTCAAAGATTATAGCACTAAATGTTTTATGGGCTACTTCATTTAAGAGTAGGTTATTAGTTTTCTTTTGTGAGGAGATTGGTTCTTTTTCTTAGCCTAATAGGATTAGGAGATTCTCTCTCTTCTCTATGTTAGAAAAGGTTTAAGCTTATTTATAATCATCAAATTCAATATTCAAGTTATTCTATTACAAACCTTAAGCTTTTCAAAAAAGATTCTTGTTTCACAAGAACTAGATTCCACTTCCGCGCCATCTTTCTTTAGGACAACACTCTACATTGACTTCATTATCATACTTGCTCCTACTATTATTAAAAGGATAGTCCATGTACTCTGTTTAATTCTACTTAACTACAACATTTGAATTTCTTCAAAGCTTAAGTTATAATTCGACCCCCGACAATACTATTTATTATTTAATAAATACTATGTCATCAGCCAAAAACATACAGAAGGGTAGACCTTGATACAAGACTAAATTGTTGGGAAATTCTCTACTCCTAGTGTCTGTAAATATCACACTCGTAAGCGTTCCAGTTTACATATCTTTAATAATATTAATATATCTTATAGAATTTTTTTTTTTTCTCTATAGCACCTTCTAAAGCATTTTTTTGGCAAACTCAATCATAAAACTAGAAGCAAGATTTTTTTCTTTTCTTTATGTTTGTCCATCAATCTACTAAGCATGTAAATAACAACCACAATAGTTTTTGTTGTCATATGGTTGAACTAGTTCCACGAAACCTTTGAATTAAACCTTAATATATGCTCATCGCCCTCTGCTAATAGTATGACCTATTATTTCAATACCTATTAATTTGTAATATATTTTAATATCTCCTTTATTCTTATGAACACCATAACACTCTCTCTCCATTCATTTGGGGTCTTTTTAAGATCTCATTTGAGTAATTGGCAACAATAAAAAATTCACCCCACCGAGACAATTCCGCACTTCATCAAGAGTTCCATCTGAATGAATTGTTTTCCTCATCTTCGTCCTCTCCAGAGCCTCCCCTACTTTAAAGACAAGGATTCTTCTTGTGCAGCCAACATTCGTATATACAACAAAGTTAAGCATATTATCAACATCTGTACCATAATTTGAATGCAAGTAGCCACCTCATTCAACGTGTTGCTATCTCTGTCTAAAACTCATTTTTCTTCCTTTTAAACTTTATCCTTGAAATTTACTTGTTCTTCACTCTCTAAGTTTTACCATCTTGTTCTATGAACTTAAAAATTACCTTAAAATCCTCACACAAAGACCTTTCTACTCTCCTAGTAAGAATAAAATCTTTTTTTACTAAATTTTTGCCATTTTCTACAAGTTACAAGATGAAACTCTCCATTTGAAATTTGTTGTCTCGAGCACCAACTCATAAGATAACCCAAAGTCCAAAATCATAACTTATAACGATCCCCAAAGTCAAAAGTTCCACATACTTTCATATCCGAAAGTTCAAGTCCGAACAAAGATCTTATGTGACTAAGGATTTCCTGAATCAACCCATCAATATCTACCAGGATATGTTGTTTGTTGCCTCATTTCTTCCCACTGGTAGAGCATATGTGATAGTAAGATTAATTGGCACTTCTGCTACAAAAGTCCAATTAAGTGTTTGTTTGGATAACAATAAATTAATCTTTAAAAATTAAGTCAAAGTCAAGCATCGGTTTTAAATCACGCGTTAACAATTACTGCCCATTTAATATCCACACATTTCATGAGAGCTACTAATCCTTTTCATTGTAGTCACGTTGTAATTTTATTCAAACAAGTACTAATATAATCCTTTCCCTAAACCATTAACTTCTATGAACTACTTTTATAATTCCAATTTTTCCTACCCAAATTATATTCATTTACTTTAAAGTGTATATCTTGTGCCCCCTATTATTTTGTCTTCTCCCCGTCCATTTGACGTCTTGTACATGAGCTATGTTGGTTGAAATATACTTTTCTTAATTTCCAACATTTGTTAGTTAGATGTATCTATTCTACGCTGCCTATTGACTTAAGGACTTAAGTCCATGTTTGAACTTTAATGAACTAGTGTAAACAGGACTTCAATATATTGTCGTCTACATTAGGTTAATCATACTCAAATTATTATCGTTCAATGGTTGACAACATTAACCCAAAGTATACAATATACTTTGGAAGCAAAAACCCCCCATCCAATCATTCGGTGATTTACCCAGAGAAGACAATAAGATAATATGGTTTATGGATCAAGCACAAATCAAAATATTTTGCCTGTCCAAAGAACTTTAGAACTTAAATCCAAATTAAGATCATGTTTGGCAAAGCTTAAATTATAATTTAAGTTGGTCAAATGTACTTTTTTATCCTCACATTTCATTGGACCACAACTTACTATTAAGTACTATCAAACAAACAAGAAGAAAAACTAAGTAAATAGTCTCTGCATTCTTCTCATGAATTCCATTAACAAATTTGTGCCTACTTCTAAAACAAACCATCCATCTGAAAACCTTCACGCTTCCCATATTCGCTAAACCTTTGAACACTACCAGCAAGTGTAACTCTAGTCAAAACATTCAGATGATTTTATTTCATCTTAAGAAATTAAGCAGCTCATAAAGGATCCATGATCCTTTCTCAACATTATAAGTTGTAATATTGCACACGTTTCACTTGCTTTGTCCATATCTGGCAATTTATTTCTTGCTCCTTATTATCCTTTGCACTTCTAAACATTCAATCTGAGACAGGCAATTGTTTGATAATTTTGTTCCTAGCATATAATGTTACTTCAAATTTGCAAGGATCAGTCCAAGAATTTGAAAAGGCCATCAATTTTTTTCTTCTTAAAACTCTAAATCAAGCGCAGTTAGTAGATCTACAACACTCTAAAGAAATTATTACCAAATTTTATTTCCAAAAAAGACCCAATTTTTAGTAATAATTCTGGTTACCCATGTAAAAATCTGATGTCTTGTGACATGAATATTTCTGTGAAGTAGTCATATATCAAAAGATCTTCTTACCCAAATATATACAATCATTGACCTAACTTTCTCAGACACTAATATTTATAAGAAAATGAGGCAAAAAGTAGAGAACCCAGCAACAGTAGTTCAAAGAAATTTTCTTATTCATCGAAAAGATATCCTCAGATAAAAACAAAAAAACAGCTTCATCCATTAAATTACAAAAATGAACTTTAAAGAAATTGTTTTATTCATCGAAAAGAGATCCTCAGTTAAAAAACAAAAACAGGTTCATCCATTAAATTACAAAAATGAACTTTAACCCCAAAAAAACGGTAACTGACCAGTGAGCGAAAAATTCAACAATGGCATAAGTGGTGGGGGTCTCCTTGAGCACAGCATCGAAATTCGTGGCGTTTATATCCACTGCGTAGTCCGGCTTTTCAGCTCCATTTTTGTTAGCATCGTTGAATGATCGCAGAATGGATCGAGATCCAAACAAAAATGGTGAAGACGATGCTTCGATTCTTGACATAAACAGTGTCAAAATTAAGACACTAATCATCATAATTACAGAAGACAAGGACCCAGATATGCATGTATATGCATATGCATAAATATTTTGTTGGAGTGGTGTGCTGTGCAAGGATTTGTAAGAAGGAGGGTTTGTAGTTTTGAGTGGAGATTACGACAACCTTCGTTTTTTGAGGAGTGTGGCTGGCCTACCTAGGACCTAATGCGGTTATGATGGAAGCAGTTATTAGTTGTATACTTTGGCTGTTCTGTCTGATAACGGAAAGATGAAGACGATGCCATGGAATGGAACCATCTGAAACGGACGAGGAATCGAAATGCATAGTGAAATGTGTGGTTTAAAAGATGTAAAACATCTGAACAGATTTTAGAGTGTGTTTGATGGATATTATTTTGGAAGAATGTATTTTGAAATAATAGATTGATGGATAATGTATGGTTGAAAGAGAAGGAAAAGTTATTGATGTGATGGAAAATATTATTTTATTGAAGAATGTGTGATTGAAAATAAGTAGAAAAATAAGAATGAGAAATTTAACGTGGGACAAACCAATCCGACATAGGAAGACAGAGGACATACGTAACTGAACCAAACCTTCTAGCGTTTTTATACTTTTGAAGGAAAATTTGCAGTCAAAGACACTATTCTTTGAAAACTGCAACATTTTAGTACTCATTGAAGTTTTTTAAGCAAAAAATACTATTCACCATTGCTGCTGACCGTAGTAATGTGATATTTAGACGACTTTAAATTATTTTTAATGTAAATTAATTAATATTATATCATTGATAATCGATAAGTACCGTTTATAAATAACAATACTCGTATAAGTTATAAAATACCCTACCTTAAAACACTTAAATTCCAATTGGATGAATGAACCAATCTTAAATAGTAAAAATAAATAAA
>CAIGRL010018429.1:0-13021 GCA_903798325.1 Fraxinus xanthoxyloides | reverse complement strand
GGCCTCTTTAAGCAAATCCCCCATGAATGTTCACACTAGCCCTAAGTAATAAAATAGAAAGACAAAATAAAGAACCGAACATGTAGCTTATTATTACGCCTTATTTGATAAGGCTCCAAGCACGGACCGCGTGACAAAAAATTAACAAACAAAATTAGGCTTGCACTCTATATCACTGTCTTATCTTACTTATCCAAGGCATTTTAGTAGTCGATGTGATGCAATTCATTGCAAGTCATTGAAATTCCATGTAGAGGTCGAACTCTTATGGAAATGTCCGACCAATGTGCTCCAACACTAGTTTGAAACGAATAACCTCTAGGCGTGTGAAGCACCTCCCCTAGAAGATCCTCCTTAGAAGGTTTTCTAATTGATTGATGTAATTTATTTGTAACAATCATTCAATCAAGTCAACTTGTCAGTCTACTTTTTTCACATCATGCCTAAGTCGTAGGGTGATTCCTTTTCTAAAGCATTTAATGTCCCTAAACCTAAGAGTGGTATATTGACATCTAGGAAGAGATGCCTCGACCATTCAAATGAAATCACGTCTCTTCATCCAATGATTATCATTCCACATCTTTCTACTATAAAAGGCTAAAAGCTCGCATTTAGTGCCATTGAAAGTAATGCAATTTTATACACTCAATAGTAAGATTACTCTCTTCGTTGTTCTCTTATAACCTCCTCGTATTCAACCCCCTTTTTTTGTGGCTCATGCCTTTAGGAAGTCCCACACCCAAATATATCTTTACGAATAGACTAATTTAATCATCGGACTGCTTGTGACCGCCTCTCCCACTATCAAAGAAGGTTACGTGTTTTAATGATTTGTCCAAGTATGAAAAAAAGTTACATGAACGTGTGTGAAGCGAGAATCCGAGATCTATTAGTCATGTCAATTGTACACGAATCCAAGTCAACACTTATTATTAAGTTAATTTAAGTTCTTGTATAGCACTTGATATACATAATACTAATACATGTTCTTCGCAGCTATACGTACATTTGGGCAATGCGTGTAAATGTTTATAACAACTTAATATGCTAAACTAAGCTTCTGTTTGGTACACACTAAAATTTTCATTCTTATTTTTCTACTCATTTTCAACCACACATTTTTCAATAAAATAATATTTTCCATCACATCAATAACTTTTCTTCATTTTCAACCACACATATTCCATCAATCTACTATTCCAAAATATGTTCTTCCAAAATAATGTGGCTCAAACACATCCCAATTCAAGAATATTCAACTCTCAGCACTCAATTATGTATCCTTGATGCAAAATCAAGGAACGAGGTGTCTATGCTCAGATGCACCATGTTCACCATGTGAAATCAAGGCAAGATGAAAGGAATAATTGGTAATTCTGGCAAGCCTAAATCGACAAAATGCATTTATTTCAATTTATTAATAAAGGCGTGTTTTCTGGGAAAGAAAATGTGGTATTGTTATTCCTCGTAAATAATTTTATGATTTATGAAGTTCACTTGAATTTCCGGATCTTCCTTATTTTTTTTTGGTAAGATATGTTTTCTTCTATCTGTTTGCTCACCAGGGTGATACATTGGACTATCTTGGCATCCCTGGTCTCCATGTGGCTGGAAGTCAAGGAGTTGTTATCATAGCCATATGCCAAGCCCTTCTAATGGTAATCTCATACTCTCTTAGAATACATTTGTTGTTCATCATTTTAAGTTTATCTTTGAGAATGATAATTGTCACTGATGCATATGATTGCCTCCTGTTGAAGTGGTCTGAATGGTTGGATTATATTTTTGACTCCTCCATCCACATTCATGATATTAATTGGCATATTGGATTACTGTATATCATGACTATAGCCCAGCTTGAGCCGCATATGTTGGGATGTGACAATTACCCAGTGTGATTATCAAAAATAAAATAAAATGTTAATAAAAATACATTGAATGGTAATTTGTTCTTCCTATAATTGTTCTAAACGTTGCTAATGTCCCTGGTACATCATACAAATAAACATTAATAATTACAAACCCTTATTAGACATGGGAGAAAGTAAAAAGATATTCTATTCTATCCAAATCACTCGCATTCAAGTGTAAGTAGCAGAAGACAAAAGGCTCAATGTTCATTTTGCTGTGCCGATGCCACAATATTTTTCCATGTTCCTTTAAGCTCAGTCTTCTGTCTTCCTCATGCTTTCCCATACCAATCAAACCTCCTTTATGTCCCCTACTTAAGAGAATGTTTTTTATCGCTACTTCCATGTAGCCCGGAGACCTCTGTCCCTCGTGGTCTTCCCAAGTCCTCTACTGTTATAAACCTTGAAAGGACCCCTCACCATTTGATACGGTAACTTCCACAGAAATAACTAGTGATCCAAGTGTCCTTTCTTTCATAGCCCCTTATCGTGGCTCATATCGAGTTAGTACCAATGTGGTGCAGTTGTGGTTAATATCGTTTAAATGGTGAATCTTATATCCGTACTTCTTTTCTTCCTCTTTACCTCAATAATATGCTTTTCGGGAATACCTCAATTGTGGTTATCCCAAATCAGTTGTGGAGAGTGTGAAGTGCTAAATTATAAGTGAAGTTGTGTTTAAATAGTAACATGGGTTAGCCTTTAGGAAAAGGGGGAAATGGGCTTGAGTCTACTTATTAAATCTGCTTCTCAGATTTGTTTCCCAGTAGAGAGCCTAGGGTAGGATGTCATTCCTCAAATCAAAAAAAAGAAAAGTTAAAAATTATCAATCCCATGAATGCATGTTTATGATAAATATTTTAGGAGTTTACAAATGATGGTTTTTGTTTTAAAGAAGTGAATGCAAACCGTTCTTGAGTCTAATCCAACTGTTTCACTCTACTCGTTCTTTCCTCCAAGTGCTCCATCCGTTTTCTTCAGTTCTTCTTCCAATCCCCTGTTATAGTACAATTGATTGCTGTCTTGGACCTGAAATGCTTGATGCTCGGCTACCTTGTTTCGTGTAGTTGGATTATTTAAACGAGTTCTTCAAATGTTCTTTTGGTCTAGGAACCTCTATCTCACTCACACACAAATGTGTGTTTAAAAACATCCTTCCAGTCTCATGGTGGTCATGAATTTGATATCAACAATTCAAAACCTTTCTTGAGAGGGTTCAAAACATTGTAGATCGCTGAAGTTTAATCGAGATTTCACTTGGTTCCTTAAACTTAATTTGTTCAAAGTTAGTCATCTACATTCATCTTTGGTTCTGTGTACATTACTTCGTCTATCACCGTTATTGTCACTAACAAGAAATTTGATGTGGCATATAGAAAAGTTGAGTTGGATATGTAATGTTCGGACAAAACCCACAAGCGTACGGGATTGTTGCACAAGTAATAAGATTTGTGAGTTAAGAGTATCGTTCCCATAAAAAATAAGGCCTACTTTCCTCGTTCTTGATATGAATCTTGTATTCGGATGAAGAATCTTCAATATCCTATGCGATTCGCCTTAATTCCACGTTATTAGCCTTGTTCTTCGCCTCCAAAATTGATTAGAATCTATGAAATTTTTTTAGGTCTAAGGAGGTTCCCCACATTTTGAACGGCTTATGGTATATATAGAGTTCTAAAAGATCACATACCAAACGTTTTCAAAACAAAATAAGGAAACACAATCTTTTCCCCGAAATTGAACCATACGTACGCATGGTTCAAAGTGAGTGTACACACAATACACGAAATTTGGCCTCAGGTAATGCTTTTTGTGACCTTGCGTAAGCATGGTAAAATACTTTCACGTGTACATTTTGATCATTTTCGACAATTTCTATTCTCGTTGACTTCTCTTCAACTCCAATTGACTCTTGGAATTCTTGAATCGCCGTCTTGCAATCCGACACAACTTTTGAATTATTGCATTTTAGTCCTCATGGTTTTGATTGCGCTATTTTTCTCTATATTTTGCTTGTTTACTCCAATTCTTCGTCAAATCGTGAGTTTTACCTATTAGACACAATACAACACAAATTAGGCTAAATTTCATTAAAAGAACCATAAAATGTCATTATTTAAAGTCCTAAATAAGTATATTAAATACATTTATCATGTAACATCAGAATTGAACTTGACACATTTACCGTGATTGGTGGGATAAACTATTAACAGTTTTTACAGGAAAATGGTTGGAGAGAGTTTTAAAACCCTGCAATAACCCAATACTTTATCAAGCAAATGTGTATAAACATGTTGACATTGAAATTTGAAAATTATATGTACAAAATTTATTCCATATGTATTACAATGCAAATATGGGAATGCAAAGTTTACATCTCAAGTTTAATTTCAATATGGCAACATCAATTGCCCAACAAAAAGACAGTATCTACTCTGTAGCAAAAAAGATAGTATTTTCTGTGAGTGTGAAACTTCATCTGCTTCTCTCTCTCTCTCTCTCGTAAAACTCGACCTGGTTGAGTACTAAGATCAACCCTCTCGACTATTGGGTTGGTCAAGATGAATGCAGCCTCATTCAACTCTATTAATACTTGTTTACCTCAGTTTTCTATTTTGCAACTGACATCCGATTTCCGGTTACTGTAAATGATTGGTAGACAGAATAACATGAATAGAATAAGCGGCAAACTTAAAGTGGCTAACTAGAAAAGAAATCAAGTTTAGTGAGCCAAATGAAATGTGCAGGCATGGGCAAGCAGGGCATACAAAATGAAGATTCTATATGTTGCATCCTGAAATTGTTGTCATTGCCTTTTTACTTCCTTTGGATGGATAAAATAGTGTAATTTTGTTATTTCTAGACAGAAGGCCATCCATTTTCTGTTTTGATGTTTGTTCAAGTCTCTCTATTTATATGTGCAGGTTGGTCCGGAATATGCAAGATATTGTGGTATTGAGGCTCTGGAGCCTTTGGGAATTTATTTGCCCGGTGACATCAATTATCCTGGAGGAGTGCTTTTCGATCCCTTAAATCTCTCTAAAGACCCTTTGGCTTTTGAGGAACTGAAGGTGAAAGAGATAAAAAATGGGCGCCTAGCAATGGTTGCATGGTTAGGCTTCTATATTCAAGCTGCTTTGACGGGTAAAGGCCCTATACAAAACCTTCTTGAACACATCTCAGATCCCATTCACAATAACGTTTTTTCACTTCTGAAATCTCTTTAAGATTTGTAATTAAATTGTACAATTTGTTTGAAATTGATTGTCATATATGTGTACATATACACACCAACCTATATTATATATTTAATCCGGATCTGCATTTTGGTGGGAATTAGAATCAAAATTTTAGTAGATTTTGATTAAAGCTGATGAAATGTATGGTTGAAAAAGTTGTGGATACTTGAAATATGTGGTTAAAATTAATTGTTCACTTTGATTTAGATTAAATTTGAATTTAAGTTCTACCAAACAAGGCTTAATAGTTTCAAACATAGGATTGCAAATGAATAATTGAGCAAACTTATTATTGTTGCGGAAATTTTTGAGAAATCTTGATCCAGCTCGAAAAAATCAACCAAACGAACACCAATCGAATGGTTCGACCCAACACTTCTAACACCTTGGTTGCCTCAAGTTTTCTCATCCACAAAGGATGACAGTGATTTGCAGGATATGACGAAGGAAAGAAAGAAGAATGGAGGCTCAATTAACCAACACATGGCTGCACTATTTTCACCTTTTGGATTTTCACTATTTAATATTGAAATGGATGTAAAATCTATTGAGATTTGAGTGATATAAATCTTAAAAGTTGAGAACTCAAATACTAAAATATAAAGGTTGAGGATCTAACTTCTATATTACCTATAGATTGGGGGTTCCACTGCAAAATTTATCCTCAGATAATGACAATCAAACGCAGAAACTGAAAAGGCGATACGAAAAAGGGGCCCCACGTAATCAAAACACTGAGGTAAGTGGTGCCAAAATTGTTGATGATAAGTATGAATTAAGAAAATAGTTAACACGCTAATTTAATTTGGAACTGATAATTATCAAATTTTATGTGCAAAGGCTCGATTATTTCTTTATTTACAATAGCTCGATACTTCGAAAGAAATATTAAATTCGAATTTATATTAATTATCCAAATTCTATTTGTATAATTCATATAAGATATTTTTTATTTATAAATAATAAAAATATATAAAAGAATTGTATAATTCTGTTAGGATAGATTTGTTAAAGTCGAATTCTGTTACAATTGAAATTTTGATAGATTTTGTTATCCAGAGAAATTAAAGTCGAATTCTGTTACAATTGAAATTCTGATATATCAATTTACTGTCTTGTGAGAGAAGGTCGATAATATTCTTTTATAACACTACTTTTACGAGTCCATATCGAAATTTTAAAATCCCTTGCGATGCAAACACTTCCGTTTACTCCCGCCAGCGCTGCATCTCCATTCTTTGCTCTACCGATCATAATATATTGGATGTAGGTTAATATCTCTGTAATTTTCTTTTGTAATTCATGCATGCTTTTTAATTCAGCTTATTTTTTTAATTATTTTAATTTTTGATAATCCTGTCCATTTGAATCCCTGTTAGAAATTTGCATGTATTTGTTAACGTGTATTCTCTTGTGTGAATGAATTTCGTTGTTGTAGATAGTTTTTCTTCGTCCACCGTTTAAAATTCAGAGAATGATGGCTGCAAAAGGGGTTTGTAATGCGGTGTCGGAGGTGGTTTGCTCTTACCAGAATGATCTGCCCAAGCCTGATGCTAATGGGATCAGCCACCATTATCACCGGAATGATCTGGATAAATCCAATGCTTTCATGAATGACGATCTTGTGGTTAATAAGGACGTTGTTGAGTTGGATTTGAGTGTTTTAACTGATTCCGAGGTCGTTGGGGTCCAAGGTGTGAAATTTGATGCTCAAAGCGGAAAATTGGACACCAAAAGTGTGGAAATTAGTGAATTGTTGGATGGGGGACATGATGCTGTGGAAGGGACTAATGGGATTTTCACGGTGGAGAATGACACCCCGCAAGATCAACAGAATTCCCTTGGGGCTGAGGGGCTTGGCGTTGCAGAAGATGAACTGGTTCAGGACCAAACTAGAAAAGCGGAAAGCAGTGCACAAGATGAAATAGAATCAGTTCAGGATCAAACTGGAAAAACCGAGAGCAATGCAGAAGATGAAATGGAACAGGTTCAGGACCAATCTGGAAAGACAGAAAGCAGTGCACGAGATGAAATAGAACAGGTTCGAGACCAATCTGGAAAAACAGAAATCGGTGCAGAAGATGAAATAGAACAGGCTCAGGATCAAAATGAAGAAACTAAAAGTTTGGTCAAAGCTGAAATAGAGAAAGTTGAGGATCGGACAGAATTGGAGTCCTTCCCTAGTGTGATTGAGAATCAGAAATCTCGAGTAGGGTTGGATACACAATTAGCTGAGGGTGTGGAATTTAATAATTCGTTGTCCGACATTATTGTGTCTTGTGATGCCATTGAAAAATGCCCCGGATATAATCTAGCACTTGATGTGGTTGCAGATGTCGTTGAATGTGAATTACAAAAGATTGAAGTTGGGGAGGTGAGCTCAGAGGAAGTTCCCGTTACCACTTCTATCCATTTGGATCCCAAATCCTGGCCACTTCTTACTGAGGAAAAGAGAAAGACAGAATTAGAATCAGAGAAGTCTCGGACATTGTTTTCGAGGAGCTGGGCTGACATGGTGAAAACTCCCTCGAGGAAAACAATAATTGTTCATGACAATGCTCCTAAAGTAAATAAAGAAAATTTCCCTCTACATCCACGTCCTAAAGAACCAGTTGAACATCCTGATTGCAGTGAAAAATCACCTAGAGCTGTAAAATCTGAAAATTTGGTTGATGTTTGCCGACCAACTGACAACTTTCCAGCTTCAACTTTTGAGGCTCATAAACCTCAACTTGAATATTCTGATGCTAAAAGCACTGACGAGGTTTCTTCTTCGTCTAGTGATGGTCTAAGAATAAAAATTAATGAGTACGACCCAGTTGTTGACAACATAATTCTTGGTTGTACCACCAATGACGCAAATGAATGTGAGGACAATGGGAATGGAATTTCAACAGCTTCTTCAAAAGGTTCTACTGATGCCATGCTTGCTCGAAAAAACTTGAGTGTTGAGGCTGCAACAAGGCCATTCTTTCTTGTTAGGATTCCAAAGTTTAATGATAGGAAACTGAGAGAACAGATAAAACATGCTCAGCTAGAAGTTGATGAGAAAACTCGGCTCAGGAATGTTATTCAACTTGAAATTCAGAAGACAAGGGTAAAATCTTCTTCGATAGAAAATTTTCTTATATGGTTTTCAAGTGAGTAATATTTAAGCAGTGTTTGGGTTTGTTTCTTCTATTTACAGGAAAATTATCAAGCTCGTGGTGCTCAATACGAAGCTGCCATGATTGAAAGAGGAGCTGCAAGGAAGTTAGTGAGATCAAAGCGCTCGGAAATAGATTATCTTCATTCTGTTATTAATAGAGCCAAAAGTGTGATCACTCTTGAGGATTTGGATAGACAAGTAAGCTCTTTCACTCTCCCTCTCTTGAAAGTGTGCATGCATCTTTCGGTTTATATATATATATAACATGATTCAGTGATTTCCTGGGGGCAGATATGCAATATGGAACATATGATACAGCATGAAACCATTACCCTAAAGGAGGAAAAACAGCTCATTCACGAAGTCAAACAATTGAAACAGCAGCGTGAAAAATTGTCGCGTAGCATTGGTAGCCAAGATGAAATCCAACAGGCTTTGGACCAGGGAGAGGAAGTTGAAGTGCATTTGAAGGTAAGAATATCTGATTTTTTTTGTGCATGATATCAAGACACTTGCAGGTTTCATATGGCATCATTTTTCTTGCTAGTCTATAGAATCAAAGAGATGGAAAAATATAATGACTCCATCTTATTGTATGACAGACATTTCAATTTTGCGTTTCTGTGTCTTTGTGTATTCTTTAAGGTTTTCTTGTGTAGCTGGAGAGCAGGAATAAGTATACGTCATAAAAGCCAGATTTGTTTATAGTCGTATTTCAGTTACTCTTTTAAGTTAATAATATGGTGTCATCCTATGCAGATCTTAGTGAAGGAGCTCGATGGCCTCAAAGATAGGATCTCAAAAATTGAAGCTGCTGCTACCACCGCAGGTAGGGAACGTGAAGATCAAAATAGGAAGGCTGAAGAACTACACGTTCAGTTCAGAGCTGCGGATGATATTCGCCAAACAGCATATGCTCAATTGCAGAGTCTGAGAAAAGAACTTTTTGAGAAGGTCAGTTGCGATTTTCGCATTGCGTGCTTATTTTCATTCATGTTTAATGATTAAGTTGGGGCCATTTTTCTCAGTAATAGCAATCCAACTGACTATAATGTTACCATTTTTGATGAAATCATGCCTAAAAATCGTGTATATACACATAAGATTTAATTGAATTCAGAAGTCAGATGACACCTTCCTTTCTAAATATGTAAAGAAACGCCCCCTTTGTTATTAACCCTTTATAACTCATATCCCCTTGCTTGTTATTAGTTGTTTATAATTTCTTCACACTCCCAGATTGAGGGGATATGAGAAACTGACGTGCAATTAGCTGTGGAAAGGTGTAATTATCTGGAAAAAACGGATATCCTTTGTTAACATATATGTGTAGATTAAGTTTATGTTCCATGTATCTTGTATTTCCTTGACCATAAATTGTCATAACTTTTCTTTTCCCAAGGAACAATTATTTGGTTTTGTGGGCTTACAGATTTAATGATACAATTTTGAGAACGAACCTGGTTGAGCATAGCATTCCATTCATATAAACAACTTGGGAAAATTTAATTTTGCTCTGCTTGTGTATGGTGAACAGATCTGATGAAATTTGGCATGATGGATGCTGATGCTTTTTATGTTATTGAGAGATTTAGATTAAAATGCATAGAAATTAGATTTACATTGGAAAAGACACACAAATTTTCGCCTGAAACAAAAGGATACACATTAAATTAGAAAGGCAAACAAAATCAAAGCTTATTTGGCTTAAATTAATTTTTAAATTGCAGAACGAGTATTTTCGCAAGTACATGGGTGATGCAGCTGCAGCCAAGGATTGTGCATTTAACAAAGATAGAGAAGGGCTTCACCATCTTTGCGTAAATCAGGTTAACTTTTTGTTTCTATTGTCTGTTTTGACATGAAAATGGAGCCTATAACTTTTTGTATTTGTGCGGATTGTTTAGGTGGAAAAAATAATGAAACTCTGGAACACAGACGATGAGTTCCGAAAGGAATATGTGAAGCAAAATGTATGGAGTACTCTCACAAGATTTGGAACTCTGGATGGTCGTTCACTAGGCCTTGAAAGAGTTGGTAAGCTGGGTTTAACGCCAGCGAAGGCTGGTTCCATACAAAGTTCTCCTCTGGAATTATTAGAACCTAAGAATAGTAGGACGACAAATAAGGAACTTTCTGAACCTGTATTGGTGAATGCCTCAGCAACTGTTTCTGATGAGGATGTGATCAATGAGATGGACAAAAAACCAATGAAATCAAAGGAAGAGGTGGAGCTGGAAAGGAAGGTGGAGGAGGAATCTAGAGAGGAGACTAAGGCCAAGTTGAAAGAGCAACTTAGGCTGAAGGAAATAGAAAAGGCTAAGTCGGCACTTGAGAGGAAGAAGAGGAATGCAGATAAGGCACGAAGGAAAACTGAAGAACTAGCACAGAAGGAAGTTGAACAGAAAGAAAAGGTTAGTTTTCTTCTTCTACAATGTTTGGTTTCATTGATGCGATTGACTAGTATTGATGGATGAACGTGTTTGTGCAGGAGAGGGAGAAGAGGCTGAAAAAGAAGGAACAAAAGAAGACTTCTTTTGTGACTCCAAGAGACGTCAATGAGAACAAGAATGTAAGTGAGGCCGTGCAAAGCACTAAAAGCCGAACAGAAGTTGTGGAGGAGACCAATGGGATAAAGGAGGCGAATTCTGCCACAGTAGCAACAAGTAACAAAAGACTTCCCAAACAAAGCAAGTCGAAATATAATATCCCTCCAGCGGCTGTTCGCAATCGAAACAAGAAAAAGTGGCAGCCTTGGATGTGGGTGATTTTGGCATGCCTCACTGTGGTTGCTCTATTATTGTTGGGAAATACAGGTTTCTTTACAAATGCAAATCACAAGTGGTGGTGAAGTCTTTAACTAGTTGCTTGTATTGGAGTCCAAAACTCAGGTTGGGGTATGAACAATTCTTTCTTTGTTCTCTACTTAGTTTTTTGTTTTTTCTGCTTAGACTTTAGATTGACATTAAATTTTATTATCTTCGACTTTTTGGTAACATTTTTTAATTTTTTTCGTATGAATTATTTAAAGAGGACGTTACTTTGTCATGCATTAACCGAACTCAACCTTCTAATAAAATCATGTAGTAAAATAATTATAAAATACAAGACTTTCATTTTCATTTTCATACTAATTTTAATTTGAAACTGTGCGGATATGATCAGGTTTCAATGAGAACTAAGTCAAGCATCAAGAATTATACTCACGTGGAATAGCGTGGGGGTATATTACTGTGAAATTAATGGTACAAATATGTACCCACCTGACTGTTGGATTTTTTTGACCCTAGGTTGGTTTTGGTTTTTTTTTTTTTTTTAAATAAAAATTTTTTTTTTTTTTTTTCATGTATTTGTATATATACATATATATGTATTATATAATATGACGTGGAGGGAAAAGATTAGATGAAAATGTTAATTGTGTTTTAAACTTACCAATGATAAAATGTCATGTGGCATTATATAATCAATTATGTAAATCTTGATATACATGTAACAAGATCCTATTTGATAAGAATGTAACTTAGCTCTCAAACGGTTAATGGCTTTGTAATGTTGTATTGGAGGCATATAAGGCATCTAGTTGATAATAATATAAGAAAATATTAATTAAAAAAATATATATTTCAACCTAGATGTCAATTATATTAGAAAAAATTAAAGAAAGAATACAATTTGTTAAGGTGACACCATTGGCTTCCCGTTGATGCAGAAAATTAGTGACGATATCACCATCGGTAATTACTGACGGAGATGTGCTACTGATCTCCAACAACATCGCTTCTAGTAATTTCTTTTAAATAAATAAAGTATGTTTATTTCAATGAGAATAACTAAATTTAACACTTACCACATCAATTACTAAAGCACCGTTACTAATTCTCAACAACATCAATGGCGACGTTAACATTGGTAATCACTAATGAAGGCATGTCGATGATTATCAATAATATCTTTTATCTAATTTCATTAAAATCACTAACATGTATTGATTTCTTTCAGAATTATCAACCATCATACTTCAAGCAATCACCAACAAAATTTTTGTTAGATCATTTTCATCATTAACTTTTTTATTATTGTTCTAGAAAAAAGTCCCTTAACAATTTTGCTCAAGACCTTGAGATTACTTGAACCACCCCTGTTTATAATATAAGAAAAAAGAGAAAAGAAAGAAGAGAACAATAAGGGCGTGTTTGATTGGCCACATTTTTCCTGGAAGTAGGAAAATATTTTCCCACTTCTACTTTTTGACTGTTTGATATGCTAAATTTTCCATGGAAAATGTTTTCCTTCCTTTTCGTAGGTACAATCATTTGATGCACAAAAGGTGAAAAACGTTTTCTCACCTAATAGTTAAGAAAATATTTTCCATTAGGTTAGAAAACGTTTTCCCCTATGAAGGCATGTCGATGATTATCACTAATATCTTTTAGCTAATTTCATTAAAATCACTAACATGTATTGATTTCTTTCAGAATTATCAACCATCATACTTCAAGCAATCACCAACAAAATTTTTGTTAGATCATTTTCTTCATTAACTTTTTTATTATTGTTCTAGAAAGAAGTCCCCTAACAATTTTGCTCAAGACCTTGAGATTACTTGAACCACCCCTGTTTATAATATAAGAAAAAAGAGAAAAGAAAGAAGAGAACAAAAAGAAAAATGGTACAATGCTTTTCCATAGTTCGTGGATTGGACACTTAGGGTCCGTTTGATT
>CAIGRL010018417.1:0-10799 GCA_903798325.1 Fraxinus xanthoxyloides | reverse complement strand
TTCATTGCCAAAAAAAAAAAAGGCAGACCAAAACATGGAATTCATTTTCCCACAATTCATGGAAAAGCCACGTGTGGGGGGGAGGGTGGAAAAAAATTTCCATGGAAATTTTTTGTCATCAAACAACAACAAAAGTGGAAAATGGAAAATATTTTCCTACTTCCATGGAAAATATTACCTATCAAACACAACCTTAACTTTTGCTCTACTCGGTGTGATTTCCGCATCTTGATCCAATTCTCGGTATTTGCTTTGTAAATTAAATAGTTTTTGATTGCTATTTGATCTTCCTGGCTTCCGCTATAGCAATTAATAAACAAATACAAATAACAAAGAAATAGAGAATATAATTTGTATTTTTTTTTATTATTTATTTTGTATGAGCATCACTTGGCAAATCTTAGTAAAGTGTGGTAAAGTTTAAGATAATAATGGAAATAGATAAGCATCGCCTTACCTGGCATATTCCATATAACATTGTAATTGTAGGTAATCACAACAAGTACATTAGCTTCTATTTGTTAAATGTTGTTTTCAGTTGCTAATTTTGGGTAGTGAAAAATGGATGGCAAAGACAAATTTCATTTATCATTTCTATTGGATCGAGAAAAATAGGGTCGGCAAAGATATGTGATTAAGTTTTTTTATTAGTTCGTAAAGAAGCGATTTTACTGACTTTTTTCGATTGGTCGGTAAAACTATAATTTCATGTAGTGATTTGACATGCCAATTTGTGTTCAAGATTCTTGTGATATTTTCCACATTCGATTATGTGCAAATAATAATTCGCTAATGACCATTTAACTTGTTACTATAATTCAATATAGCGCTCTCCAACTAAACTATTTCTGCGATTACAATAGGAAACTAGAATACATATATATTATGGATGTCATAGAGAATTCAATCCTATTTCTAACAGGGAATGAATGCACATCTTATTTTCGTTTGTTGAAAGTTTACGAACCATCTATTGTTTGTTAGATCTCTTTCTCATTCTTTCAACATCGTTTGAAAATAGAAAATTAGTATTTTCACTCTTCTTAAATAATGCACAAGAGGTACAACTGGGTACACTATCGTTAAAGAGTACAACTTGGTGATCATTGTTGGTGATTCGAAACTTTTCCTTTTGCTGATGGATATTCTTCTTGTGGATATCTAGCCATATTTTGAGGTCACATTCATATCTTTCTGTCACTGTTTAGAAAAAATGGATCATGTACAATTATTTACCTAAAAAATTCTCGATAATGCTATTCAAAAAATAATGTTATACTTGGTAGCACCATAAGGCTTAAACAACTTACAAGAAACATGATATAAAAGTAGTATTTGTTTTTCGTCGCACCATTTCCATAATCTTCATACTGTATGAGATCGTATAAATTTTCGCAATTCACCAATTGATCTTCTATCAATCAATATAGCGAAATCTGTCAAAACTCCTTGAGAGATTTCATTATTAAAAATATTTTTTCTGCTAAAATGCCCCAAAGCCAATCAGTTGCAGTATGTGGTTGTGGCCATCATTATTTGCAACAAAGATTTAATTAATCATTAAAAAACATTTCCTGTAGAGACAAGTAGGAAATAAAAAAAAAAAATGGCCAATTCTTGACAATCAGTAAACATAAAATCACAAACTTTATTAAATACTTCGAGCATCAACTCATATTCTATTTCTCATTCCCAAGAATACTGTTTTTGAAGTTGCCCGTCACTAAGTAGAAAATAGATGCCATCACTTTTTGCTACCCAAACGCATGCATAACCAGTACATGTATATGCGAATCTTGATTTGAAGACATTAAAGCTTTTGTTCTTTGAACCCCACCAAAGATGACAGAAGAACAACGTGTTTTTTAAATAGCTTTCACAGAATTGAAAATGATATTGTTGATAATAATGGAGTGTATGATTTCCAAGATCATCATTTCCAGATGCACAATGCAGCAGCAATGGGCTAGAGTCTTTAGGGAGTAGTCCGTTGACAACATACACATTATATTTGTGACTAAAAGGGCAAGAAGAGGTTGCCTTGAGAAGGTTGGCTGATAAGATTATAAGAAAGAGTAAAAGATTTTTAACCATAGGATGATTCATGTTTTTTCAGACAACAAGTACTGTTTGGTCCTTCTTCATGATTCTAGTCTCTTATTTATTCTGTTTTTTTCTAAGGTTAAGATGAATGCAAGGTCAAAAATAAAAGAAATTCTTTAGCAGTTAGCTATGCATTAACATAAACAATTATGAGATTCAAACAATGTCTGCTTGTTTGGGAAAAATATAATTCTATTATAATAAAGAAGAATAATGAGTCTCATGAAATGTGTAGATAATAAGTGGGTATTAGTTGTGAATGAGTGATTAAATTAATATTTGACTTTAATTTCAAATTATACGGAGATTATATTGACACCAAAACAAGCATTGAAAATATTAAATGCTTAGTCAAATCTTGGCCTAGTTAAAGAAAAAACTTCGCATAAATCTAAGCAATTATAAGATTCAAACAATATTCACGTGTTTGGGAGAAAAAAAGTATAATTTGATTATAATAAAAAGTAATGGGTTCCACAAAATGAGTGGATAATAAGTGGATATTAGTTATGAATGTGCTGTTAAATTAATATTTGACATTAATTTCAAATTTTATGGAGATTATATTGGAACCCAAACAAGCATGGAAAATATCAATCATCTTAATTAATTTATTTGCTTGTTTGGGAAAAATTATAATTTGAATAAAGTGAAATGGCGTAAATCATGAATCACGCTAAATGTGTGGATAATAAGTGTTTATTAGTTGTGAATGTGTGGTTAAAGTTAATATTTGACGATATGTACACGTATTCTAACTTCTAAACTCGATTATTTATTGTTAATTTGAACGGATATCTACCTAATAATTTAGTGTAAGTATGTTAGTTGTATGAAAACTTGGACTTGGATGCAATTGCATGAAAAAAGATGATTCAGAGCTTAATTAAACTTGTTCAGAGCAATTTGAGGAGTTTGCATTTAATAATAAGAAGCATCAGTAGACACTCGAAGGAGGCTCACAAGTTATGACCGGTAAATCCAACATTTGAAAGTTTTGAAACTCAATTTCAAATTTTAAAACTTGCAATGGGTCAATTATGGATGACTATGGATGATGAGGATCGAAGTGTAAAGATTACAAGATGGAGATTCATGATGCAAATAAGAAAGTATTCAAATTGAACCAAATGAGGAAGTCAGTGACCAACTTGCACAAAGGGAAAAAGTTGTTACCTTGCTATCACAAGGCCAAAATGGTGTGATTGCAAGGATCAAGATGATCAATTGCAAGCAAAAACGTTGAATTGTGCAATCATAATGATTTTAACCATGTGATCGCATGGTAGACTTCGTCATGCTTGTTTCCTAATTTGATTCAACATCTACTTAGAAAGCAATTAGTGGATTAATTTCGACCTAATTTAGGGATATAAACACATGTATCCAAAATACAACGACCACATTCCACAATAGGAGAACTCCAATTTACATAGACCAACAAACCTTACTAATATTTTAAACCCTTTTTTTTTATGAAATTCTATTCAAAGTAAATGAACAAATGAATATACATCAACATGATATGCTATTAATGAATTGAATGAATTATTCCAATCACATGAGGTCAATATATAGTGGTCCAAAATTTTGTGAATCAAAAGACAAGACACAATGAGAAGGCATATCTAAAAAGACATAATTTGTTGGAAAATATATTTATAAAGAGATATGTCTCTACAATAAAAGAATGTGACTTTTGGAAATTATTATTTCCAAAAAAAATACAAATTTTCATCCAAATAATTTTAAAGTATTTTATAATATTATAAATAAATCTCAACAATTTCACATATTTAAGTAGCTTAAATTTGGCTTAATTTCTCATTCGTCAAATAATGATTTTCATTTAAATAATCATTTAAAATTTGTCAAAACCAATTTTCCATGCAAAATTTCAGCATATTATATATGTAAGGATTGGAAAGAAATCTAGTTACGAATTACAAGTTCCTAAGAAGAAAATAGTGAAGTACGATGCAAAAATCAATAAAGATATAATTTTCAAATGGTAAAAGTCGAGAAAGGTTACATACTAGATTAATATAGACGAAATAGGGTTATGTAGAATGGGACTACGAAACACATTACACATATCATTTTGTTATGTACTTGACGCAAACGGAACCTTACGTTTTATTTAATTTTTCTATGACTTTATACATCATGCTATCGAGGAGGTTACATGTAAGGCCAAAGAAATTTTCCATCAGTAAATTTTAAGAACAATAAAATAAGGTTATACTGAATATTTTTATGTCGTTCTGAAAATGGTTTTCAAATCTTTTAATATTATTTATGTACAGAAGAACGTAAGAGTTTGACTTTGAAATTATTTAATTTTCCATGGTTGAATCCAATTTAACATGAATTCTGGTTTTGCTGTCAACAAATGTGACATTAAATGATAGATTCAATTAAAGGTCAGAACATGTGTTAAACACAACTAGAGCTTGACAATATTACTCAATAAATTATGTATTTTAGAAATGGGAATTAATTATCAAATGCAATAATGGTTTTTAAAATTAGAATACAAGTATATATATAATGAAAATCTGGCTGCACGGAAAGTAGAAAAAGTAAATAATTTACGTAGTTGATTCATATAGATAAACTATAAAGTGCATAATAAACAATTTTATAAATTTGGAATCGTTCTACAGAAATTATGTCTATACAGAATTGACAGTAGGCAAGGGATATGTTGCCCAAGGTGATGTAGCAACACGTGTGGTGTTGCCATATTACCTATATTTTAGACTTCATCCATGATGTGGCAACACTTCTGTTCACTATGGACAGTAGATCAGTTCTGTATCTCAATAATATAATATAACGCACATCCTCTTACCATCAGACAACTCATTTCACTTTCCAAATTTACTAGTTTTTAAGTGGGAACTAAATTGTATTTTATGAGGCATTGACTGTTTTAATTTTTTTATTCCAAAAAAATATTGTTACTAACTCTCCATATTTGGCTCAAGGAAGTATCTTAGGAATATAATTTATTGCTATATAATATATGTTAGCTTTAGTCTTAAAAAAATGAAGGATCGGAATAGTGATGGCAAAAAAACTCGCCCCGCCCTGATGCTGCCCCACCCTGAATGGGGCGGAAAAAAAAAACCCACCCCGACGGGTTGGCGGGACAAGGATCGCCGCCCGACTCGGGTCACGAGGCGAGGCTGGAATAAAAATAATAATTAACTACAAATTATAAAAAATTAGTTAAATAGAAATTTTTGAAAAAGAAAAAAGTAAAAGAAAAATAAATGGGGCGGGAAACCCGCTCCCTCTAAGTTGGTATTGGATTAGAGTAGAACATTCTCATCTTTATTTCATGTAGAATTTTATCATTAAGTTTAAAAAGATGGTGATTTATTTAAGCATATCAATCTTGAAGTTCAAATGCTCGTTCAAGATTTTGGATTGGCGAATTGCTCGATGAACTTAATGGGCTATGATTAGAGATATTAAAACAGATCGGACCAGCTGGGTCGACCCAGACTTTTATGTGATAAGTTATGCAACTATTCACCATGACTAGATGTGAGCATGTGTTGAGTTTGGTCAATTTTTGTCTTAATCCAAATCAAACCCAACATGATCGATTTGATCAAAATTTAACTCAATCCAACCTGTGTAAAGGTTGAAACACAACTCAACCCAACACAACCCAATCAAGTATCGATCGAGTTGGATTGTGTTGATCAGTTTGGAACAATTTATCAACAAAGATTAAAGTCGTTCAATTTTCTATTATACTTAATTCAAATAGACAAGATTAAATAGTACGTAAGTAAATAAATAAATAAAATTATCTACTATCTTATTCAATCTTCATTAATCGAACCTACAAAGAACAAATGTAATTACAGTTAAATTATTTTATTGCTTTTAATTCAGCCAAGAAAAATAAGTAATTGTATACAAAAAGACTTAAAAACATTATTATTTAGATGAGAGATAATGCACATATTAGTGAATATATTCACGTCGGTATCGTTAGTTAAAGTATATTTTATATTGGATAAAAGATGAAATTAATATACAACATACAAGGGTTCTTAACAACGTAATTTTTTTGAAATGAAATTTCGAATCTTAATATGGTATTAAAGTCTAAAAATATTCAAACGATACATTCGTAAGCATTTTAGGTTCCTTTTACTTTTTAAACTATTTACCCATACTTTTTAGGTTCCTCTTATTTTTTAGGCATTTTATTTCTTTTCTTTTTTTAAGTAAACGGGTCGGATTGGACAGGTTTATTCGATTTTCATGTGTTAACTCATAACCTGACCCAACTCAACCCGCCTACACAGTCAACTCACCAAACCCATGTAAAAACAACAAAAAATCAACCCAATGCGATGGAGCTGGCTCGAGTTGGGCGATTTTGGCGAGTTCGATCGGATTCTGTCTACCACTAACTATGACACCACTACTTTTATCAGATAAAAAAATATGTTTTATAAACTTTTCATTTTAAAAAATATTTTTTATTTAGGTTTATGGACCAGCAATGATCCACATGTTGAACCATTGATCCACAAGGTGAATCACTGATACAAAGACCTGATGGCTTATCCGGGCCAAGGAAGGGGTCGGTAGGATAGCTACAACTCTGATACCATATTAAGAACTTGCTATTTCGCTAAAGTGAGGGCTTGAAATTTGCTAGTGAAAAGTCTGAAAATCTTGAACACTCAAGAAGCAAAAATATGACGCTTAAGCAAGGGAGACTTTTGCTTTAGCTACTGTTATAGGCCAAAATAAAAATCTTGAGCATGAAAAGAAACTAATCGAAATAACTTAAACAAGATTGTAGAAAAATGAATGATCTCAAAACACAACACAAACGAATTATTTCCTAACGTGAAACTAGTAACAAATTATTTAAGCAATTTGATTTGAAACTTTTTATGTACTGATGTTGGAACCAACATGTATTTACAATTTTATTTATTTAATTTTTTAAAACTCTCAGGTTGTGTTGAACATTCAATAATTACAAGAATTCACGAGTCAAAAAGTGTATCTACTCACTATGTTGGATATATTGCTCCTGTTTGGAACTTGTTTATAATCGAACAAATCACTTTCCATTCACATATTTCATGAAATCATACACCACTTATTTCTACTTATTAATATTTTAATCAGACTATGAATGACTCCCAAACATACTACCATGAGAAACTTTGACGTAGTCCAACAAGTGGACCGACGTGTACCGTAGCCAGTAGACAGAGGTGGACCTCGTCACAATTTTACTCTTCTGGTTTTGGGAACTCTTCTAATGCAAAGTCTAGTTTTATGACTTTTTAATTGCTCTAATTACTTAAGTTAGTTTATTTTGCACTAAATAAGTGATTAATAGATGGTAAGAGAATATTAAGTCTACAAGGTAAAAGAAAAGGCCAAATTTTACTGCCAAGTAAATAATGATAAACATTCTAATTTCCTATCTCCAGGAATGCGCAACTTGATTTCTTATTGCCACGAATACTTCTTTACCAACGTTGCTTCGCCTGTATTCTTAAAATAGATGCCATCACTCTTTGCTACCCACAAACAGACACCATTTGGACAGTCAAAGAACGACTTTGATTTAAAAACATCAAAAGCTTTATTCTTTGAACCCCACCAAAGATGACAGAAATACAATGTATTTGAGATAATTAGATTCTCACAAAACTTCCAACTAAAATCTTGGTTTACATTTATTGTATGATATCCAAGATCATCATCTGCAGAAGCACAATGCAACCTAATTGGGCTGGAACCTTGAGGGAGTCCATTGAGAATGGAGACCTTGTATTCATTGGTAAAACATGAGTTTGCCTTGAGAAGGTTGGCCGATAGGATGTGGATCTGTAAAAGGATTTTAAATAACATGGTGAAATTCATGTTGCTTGTTGGAACAAGTGATATTTGATGCTTCTTCAAGATGGTAGTATCCTTTTTATAGTTGTTTTTCTAAGATTGAATACAATAGAATATGAATTGTTGCAACTGGGATTTATTATCAAAAGCGATTATGATTTTTGAAATCTGAATGCTAGTATACAGCATCCATATAGAGATGCTCTGGCAACATAAAAGCTAGTAAAAGTACAGAATTTATGTAATCGTTATATGCAGATTATGACAGTAATATATAAGGTGTCAGAGTGCCGAACTTAGAATTTGATTCATTGCCTATGAATCCCCTTAGCCACAGTCAATCCATTTCATTTTTCAAATTGACTGGTTTTAAGTGGGAGACATGTACATTCCACTAATTTGTATTATATGCAGTCAATGGACTCTTTTAATTACATAAAAAATAAAAAATAAAAATAAAAAGGGGGAAGGTCTTATTACTAACTCTCCATTTTGGGTGCAAGAAAAAAAAAACTCAGGAATATAATCTATTTCTATATATTATATGTTGTAAATGGTTTAGTATAAGTTAGTGTAGAGTTTATAATGTAGAGAACAAATGATTATTACAACTACAATGCAGAAAATATAAACTCTTAAAGTGTAAAACCGAACAAATATTACTCAAAGCTTGTTCAACACCATCAATGGAATGTCATAAGACGTTGAGCTCAGATTTTTGCCACATCGGATCTTGCACCGTCGTCCACAAGAATGACAATGGATATACCAAGAATAAATCCATCGGAAGCCACCAAGAATTTCGCCGGAGATATAAAGTTCTCTCACTTGGTTACCTCTCTATGCTTACTCTCTTTTTTGTAATGCCAAGTCCAAAATCAAATATGAAGAAGTCCTGTGTATTGTAGAGCCAAATATTCATTTGAATTCAAAATTCAAATTTAAATATTGTATTATGAAAAGGACATGACTAGAATGTGTAATTGACCACAAGATTAAATCTAACTATTGAATTTAATTTATAATCCATAATACACCTCAACTAGCACAATCCTTTCAAAGTATTCTAAAAAAATACTAATGTGCCATGTGGATATAAGTGATCCACCTCACAGTTAGTGAAATAGATCAACTTCCAGATCCAATTACAAAGGGACCCGTACACCGATATTAACGGTTCCAAACATATTAACATTCTACTTCGCGGAATAATTAACGTGAAATATTTATTTATTGAAAATCGTTTAGAATTGAATGAAATATTTGATTTCAAAGTTACCCAGTTGAAACTCTAATTAAGTAGAGAATTTGATTTAATTGGAAATTGTTGAACACTTATCCCATATAGGAAACCTTGAAAACTCTTGCATGGTTTACATAATGAAAGTTTGGCAATTGAATTTGTGCCCCAAGGGATACCACTAGTCATTGTAAAAGAAGGAACCTAGATCCTATTGCGTTTTGGAGAGTGAACATTGAGTCCAGAATGTTCATTTTTGTTGATTGACACGTTTGTTTAGATNGTTTGGTTGATTGACTGGTTGATTTTAAATAATATGGTAATTGTCTTGATTTTTAATTCTTAATGTTTAATATTGGGATGATATCTCGAGCACTTCGTAGTCGTTTTTGAGTTTCTTTTCGTTATCAATGATTAAGTAAACTAATATCAAAGCAGTTTCATTTGGAAGTGTTCGTGTACTCATTGAGATTGATTTGTTGTTTCAAACGAAATTTGATTGTCCTTGATGATATGACCAACGTTTGCATTATGTTCATTGTGCGTTTTGGAGAGTGAACATTGAGTCCAAAATGTTCATTTTTGTTGATTGACACGTTTGTTTAGATGTTATTGTTAGTGTAAATTTTGAGTGAAGACAAAATCACATATGTAAAACTATATAGCCGAAGAATAAAAAGCAGCACAAAAAAGAGGGGCTTGAAAAGATAAATGGGACTTTAAGAAGAGTAGAACAGCAATTAGAACAAGCAACTGATAAGTCCGAGGATTCTGCATCTGATTATGATTTTGACGTTGTTGACAATGAGGTAATTACTGCTTCCTTCCAAAATATTTTATTTAGGGCTCTATTTATGTTCTTGGTGCAAATAAATGATGTTAGCTTCTTATTTTAGCTGGTTAAGGGCAATGTTTGAGTAGGAGGTTATGTATTAGGGAAATTAAGCCAACAGCAGCTTTTTATTTGGACCGTGGCTATTTTGCAAATTTAAGAAATCTTTTGTATTTGGAGTCAGTGATTTCATTCTTTCTTCTTGATGATGGTAGAGTTTATCTGAGGATGAAGGCTCCACAAGTGAATCAGGATCCGAACAAAGTGTACTCTCTGACGATGAGGTATGCTAGTGATTCCCGTTTTAGTTGTAAAAATTATTCCTCAAACAAATTTGGATAATTTGATATCCCTACCCCTTCAATTATTAGTTATGCAAATAATCCCAAGGATGTTTACCAGTGTTAGAATGTGAATGTATAAAAATTAAATGTGATATTTTTGAGGGGGAAACCAGTTCCATTATCTGAATTCCAATTTAACGCATGTGCAGGCTATATAGTTTTACAAATGTGGTTGTTAAAAATGTGATTCTGAACGGACCTAGATATATCACGCAGGAGTTTACTGTGCAGGCTAGTTAGCAGCTCAGGAGTCTTGGAGTTGAACAACTTGGCATGGTACTAAGGTAGTGGATATAGCTTATGCTGTAATGTCTGTGCAATAACAGCTCAACCCAATTGTAAATGAATAGCATTGACTTGCTGACTGAACCCAAATCATCCAGTT
>CAIGRL010018392.1:0-10914 GCA_903798325.1 Fraxinus xanthoxyloides | reverse complement strand
TGAGATGCTTTTCTTCAATCCACTTGTATTAATTAACTTGACTATTATAGCATCGTGGTACCCATTTGCAATTTTTCTATGAATCCCCTAAAGTTAAAAGAGGATTTGACATAATTTGAAACACGCATAAACTTTCTCAGCCCTTATTTGGTATACATTAAATTTTTTATTCTCGTTCTTCTACTAATTTTTAACCACAAATTATTCAATAAAATATTTTTTTTTTCAACTATACATTCTCCATCAATTTACTATTTCAAAATATATTTTTTTAAAAATAATGTAGCTCAAATACACCCTAAATGTTTCGATCGTACACCAACCCCGTGATATGATGGGAACTCAAAGATTTAACTATATTCAAGCCTGATGACCTAGGCTCCAAAATTTAGATACACAATCATTCGACATCTAGACAAATAACGCGTTTCCCTGCAGCCCCAACCATTTGACCCTATTTTGTTTAACTAAAAATCAAAATTTTAATAGATTTATAAAAAAGATAATGAAATATGTGACTAAAAAGTTGAAAATAAATTTTAGAAAATGATGCCAAATCGGGACTTATGTAAGACCCCCAAATTTCACGAAATTTATCTTTAAATAGTTTTAATATAAGAATTATCAAAAATATTTTTTCTTGGTAATAATTAAAAATATTTATTTTCAGAAATTTAATTTACCGACATAAATTTTGTCGTAAAGCAGACAACACTTACCGAGAGAATTCGGATAAACCACTGTTTAATAGCAACTTTTCCACCTTAAACATTCCTTTTTGATTTGTTCCAATTTTCGTGGAAATTGGAAATGAAATTACATCTTCCCAAAAATTGTTGTTTGATAATCAAAATTTTTCATGGAATTTATTTTTTTGATTTGACTTATACGGTTACATATTCCTTGGTTTTTCATGTTCCTTTTTTTTTTTGGCAATGAAAAAAAATTCTATAAACAATTGTAAAAAAAAAATTTCATTTAATGGACAATTTTCATGAAAAACAAAGTCAAAGTAATATCAAAAGATTCAAAATTTAAATATTTTTTAGGTGGAAAAGTATATCAATCAAACGCAATTAATTGACAATTATCAGGAACACAATTATAGGCAATTCAAATTCCTTGAAATTATTTGTTTTTTCACCCAAATTCTACTCTCGTAATCAAACGGACTAGTCATATTCACACTCATTGGTTCGTTCTTCATTGCCTACGTGTCTTCACTTCTTTTTTTCATTTTTCCCTTACCCACGCTTTCAACTTGTTTGGTAGGAGAGAAAACCATAGTTTTCAAACGTTCAAGTCATTGTTAATCACTAATCAATCAGTCGATTCTTGTCCAATTCATCTCTTTCTCATTTGGACTCATTGACGAGGAAAATTCCACGAGTTTTCACTCTGGTTTAGTCTTAAATAAACTATACCAAAAAAAGATAATTTTCATCACTAAAGAATCTTCACTCTTATCAAATGATGAATACAATTCTAGTAGTACACATCGTTAGAACTATTACTAGTTGCAATAGAATAAATTGTAGAAATAAAACTTATCGAATGATCGAGTCTCGTGAAACACGATGTCCTAAAGTGAAATTGTCCGTCGATAACTATTGCAACATTTGTAAACAATTATCTACAGGATACAACGATCAAACAAATCAATTATGCAGTAATCACAAATGATTTTCAGAACTCTCAAGTGTACTCCAAAAAAATGTAAAATTGAGTATAATGTTTTACTGAATAGAAATATACAAATTCGTTTTTGTTATAGTTTTCTAATGTCCAAATGTGTGTTTATATAGATAAAATTTGATGTAACTGTCTCCACCATGATCCAGTATTATATGCAGTTTTTATGGCTAATGCTAATAAGTTGTCAATACTGAACAGTTAAAAACGATCACATTTTACTGGCTAGTTGACCCATTAAATAAATAAATAAAATTATATTTAGAATCAATAAAGCCAAAGAGCCCAAAGCCAATCAAAGACCTTTTAATATAATGCGTGAGGTGTGGCTTGAACCCTTGACATCTTACACAAATTCCACATTTTTACCAAATCATCTGAATTAATTATTTCTTTCACATATTATATTTATTGTATAAATATATAACATACATCCGAATCAAGAATTTTATAAAAACTAATCGAAATAAAACTTTATTAGACGAAGCCTCACTACATATCAAACACAGACTCTTTCAGTAATTTATATGTTTCTGTAGTAATAAAATGACTTAAACACCATAATATTCTTTAGAAAAATTCTTAACCTTCCCTTTTTTGCTTTATATTTGTTGCATCTCCGGAGTTATTTTTCCAGAACCGGTTCATATAATTGTGAACACGGTTCAATTTGACTTTTTGAGCTATTTTTGAATTAAATTAATTTAGTCCGTTCGGTAAAATTCTAAACCAAAGCATACCATTTCATTTTCAATCCAAAATATTTTTGCAGTTTGATCGGGTTTCATACCACGATTGTAGTAGAATAAAAATAATATGTTCTGAAATCTCAGTATAACACTTAAATTGACATTCTAACAATAAACATTATAATATTAATAAATTTATCTCAATACAAGCTTAAGCTGGTAGAGTTCAACCATAAAATTTGTGGTTGCAAATTCATTCTTTCTAACATAGATTATGAGTACCAAAAATAATGATTTTTTTTTTCTAGAAAGTTAATAAAAATCGGCCACACAAGTAAATTCGTTGAAGCTTAAATTGAGCTAATAATTGATTGTAAAATTTGCAACAGAAGTTCCAAACCTTTTAAAGCAGAGCAGATACTTTACAAATCTTTAAAACATATCACGTCTCAAGCCTTTAAAAAAAAAATGCAGTAGAAGGACATCTAGATGATTTCTATCCAAAAATCCGTTAATTAATCAAAAGTCGATTGTTTGTAAATAATTTGACAAATTTTAAAAAGGACAAAATGGTCTTTTAAACTCTAATTAATTAAAATAAGGAAAATTTGCACCCGATGTTCCAAACTTACCAAAAATGTACAATGTTGTCCCAAATCTTTTATAAAGATTTCAATAAAAAAATCTATCAATTGATAAAAAAATATTCGTCTTCCTCTATCCACCCAACCTCAACCCTTCCAATCCCACCCATGGTACTAACCTCTTCTACCTTGATTGATGAGCGTTACCATAGTCACCACCGAATGAACGACAACGTTAGCCAAAATCGCCACTGCCTCATTTCCTCTACCGCTACTTACTCTATTTTCCTTTGCCCCATCCCTGTCATATCCGTTTTCTCCTCCTAACAAGAACATTTAAAGAACGAGAAATAAATCAATGAAGATAGATAAATTACCTTCAAAACCAATAGTATCGATGGTAGCGGAGGTGCCCCACTTACCAATTGATGGGGTTGGGTGGGTTAGGGTTTAGGTTTATGGGTTGGATAAATCGGGAAAGATGAATGTTTTAAATTTTATTTATTATTCCGCTTATTTTTTGTTTGTTTGATTTTTATTTTTTTTTTGGATGAAAATCGTTAGAGGTCCTTCCTCTATACATTATTAAAGGTTTGGAAACATGTATATATTTTAAAAGTTTTGGACCTACAATGTAAATTTATCGTGTTATAAATAATTTAAGGTTAGAAGACCATTACCCCCTTTTAAAATTATAAAATTATGGTCAACCACTTGAATTTTGGTCAACTAACAAATTTTTGGATGGAAAACATCCAAAATGTCTTTCCACCTAACCTTTTTTTCAAACGTATATGACGTATGTGCTATGATTTAAAGGTTTATGACCTATCTAAACCGTTTTGAAAGGTTTGGAACCTCCACTATATAGTTCTCTAATTAATATATCTTAGATAAGCAATATTGAAAAAAAAAAATAAATAAATAAATTGGGTGAATAATTCGATTTGGTTTTAAGTGATTTTTAAATATGAAAACCTAAATCGAACCATTTCAAATGATTTGGTTCAATTTAGAACTAAAATGTTGACGAGTCCATATTGACCCAAATTAAAAGGTCGTTCGAACTTTCCTTCGGAGTATTGACGCAAGTTATTTCAGCGCCATAGCCCCTGGTGTTCGAACATTGGAACGCCAAAGGGCTTTGCTCTTCAGTTTGAAACACATCTTTGATTTGATTTTGGTGATTTTTAGTTCACCTTTGTTATCTGATATTGAAACCAAGCACTCACTTAACGTGAAATCCAATTGTCCATCTTATTTTCTTATTACATGGTTGGTTTCAGAGCTTCATCACTTTTATTGGATATTGAGTAGTAAATATCGAACCCGCCCTTAGTTTTCAATTTTCCATTATGGTTGATTTCTTATTTTATGGTTTCAAAGCAGAGCTGTGATTTTGGTGGACGAGTTGATGATTTTTATTTTTATTTTGTTTATTATTATGAATAATGTTATTTGTGGTCGTCTTACATGACATCATATGTGTCAGTTTGTTATTTGAGGTATTAATTTCTTAATTTTGTCGCCTCTAAATTAATGGATCAATAATAAATCGATACATATGATGACTATTACAGTCACTGTCAATGAATAAAATTACTCTCAATACTCCTGTTTGAGACTAAATAAATAGCACACACTTGGCATTAAATTCAATTACCACCATTCTTAATACTAAATATCATTAAATTCAATTTTCCATCTTTAATTTCTGATTCCGTTTTTTGGTTTCAAAACAACGATTTTGTTTGGATTGAGGGTTTTTTATTCACTATTATTGTATACCGAATACATCATTGACATTAAATCCAAATTTTCATCATTCTTAATGATGGATACCAAGCATACCCTTAATATTAAATTAAACTTTCCATCTTAATTTCTTATTCCATAGTTGGTTTCAAAATTACAATTTTGTTTAGGGTTGGTTGGTTGACGACTTCACTGCTATTATTCGATACTGAATACTGAACACGCTCTTGACATTAAATTCTATTTCCATCATTTTTAATACTAAATACCGAATGTCGTTGGCATTAAATTTAATTTTCCATCTTAATTTTTATTGCATGGTTTCAAAATTGCGGTTTTGCTTCGAGTTGGTTGGTTGAAAGTTTCGCTACCATTGTCTAATACTAAATACCAACCACGCTCTTGACATTAAATTCAATTTTCCATCCTTCATAATGCTGAATACCATACACACCATTGGCATTAAATTCAATTTTCCATCTAAATTTCTTATCCCATAGTTGGTTTCAAAATTGTTGTTTTGATTTAGGTTGGTTAGTTGATAGTTTCACTGTTGTTATTATCTGATATTGAATACCGAACACGCTCTAACATTAAATTTAATTTTCCATCTTTTTTAATACTGAATATCGAACACATCCTTAAAATTAAACTCAATTTCCCATCTTAATTTCTTTTTCCTTTGTTTCCAAATTGCGGTTTGATTCAAGTTGTTGATTGATGGTTTCCCTACTTCGTTGACACTCAACATTAAACATGAACTTGAAATTAAATTCAATTTTCCATCCTTTAAAATAACAATTTTAATTCGAGTTCACTCCCTTTTTATTTTTTAATTATTTATTTTTTTTTATTTTTTTTTGTCTCACCATTATTGCTTGATACTAGAATCACTGACATTAAATTCAATTTTCCATCCTTGTTAATTTCTTATCCCATATTCCAAACATCCAATTTCTCTATCCTATTGTTTTATTATTTCCAGCAACACATTGTACGGCCATCACGTTTTAATCGCCGTATAAATACTAAACTCTCTCCCAATTCCATCTATATATTAATTCCCCTCGAGGAAGCCCCAAAAATAACTAACGAGATGTTATTCCCGAGTGGCGAATCACCGTCCGCCGCCGTTTGTGGTGGCGGAAACGATTCTGTTGGTAGCGATTCTGGTGAGATTATGTTGTTTGGGGTAAGAGTAAAAGTCGACCCCATGAGAAAGTGTGTTAGTATGAATAATCTTTCTGAATACGAGCCCATTAATAACAACAACGATAACACTAATGCTAATAACAATGATAGTGAGTTGTTGAAGATGGCGGCGGCGAATGGTTATGCATCGGCAGATGAAGCCGTGCCGCAGCCAGGCAACGGGAGTCGGGAGCGTAAGCGAGGTCAGATCTTTGATCATCTGTTCGTCTGTTCGATTATCATTAGTTTAATAATTTATTTGATTGAATGTGTGATTCGTTTTCAGATTTTTTTTTCATCGTGGAATACTTGGAGTTATTGGCTAATTTACAATCGGATGATAAACGATGCTCTTATGAACTGGTCTTCGAGTAGCTTGTCTGCTTGAGTAGAATTTATTTTTATGTTGATTATCGTGGTGAATAAATGTCTCATCAGATGATTTGTTGCATATGCAAAAAAAAATTCCAGTCTTTGAATAATCGTTCTGTTATGAAGGTTGTTGATTTCAATATAACAATCCGATTTCAAATCTTTATGGAAACTGTACCACGTAATTTCAAAAATAGATTGATGCTACTATATATGCTACTTGAGAGAAATCTTTGTTAGATTTGTTTCGTCAAATTTGTTTCCTCATTTATGGGATTTTTATCAACTTTGCTGTATTGATTTTGATCCATTTTGTCTTGGTTTATCCTTTTAGGAGTTCCATGGACTGAAGAAGAGCACAGGCTATTTCTCGTTGGATTGCAAAAGGTTGGAAAAGGAGACTGGAGAGGTATCTCTAGAAAATACGTTAAGACCCGTACACCAACCCAAGTTGCTAGTCATGCCCAGAAATACTTCCTTCGCCGAAACAATCTTAATCGCCGCCGCCGCCGTTCTAGTCTCTTTGACATCGCCACTGATTCGGTAATTTTTGAGTAGATCTAATCACTTTTGTCTTTCAGTCTTTCTACGTGTTAGACAAATAATATGATGTTATATTAGTTTGATTCAATTGATCGTCAGTGTGGATAGGGCTTGTTTTTTAAGTATTCTGAGTTGTCACTGAAACTAACTTCAAAAAGTTTATGGGATTATTGCTTTTCTACTTTCTGAGAGATAAATGTCCCTGTTTGAAGTTAAAAAGTAACTATGGACCAAAGCTTTTGTGTTTTAAGCATTAAGGTTTGCACTTGTTGTCCTAAAATTTTATCAGAGCATTCAAAGATCAAAGCACCAAGGGGCTTGCTAGAGGACATATTTTTTGAAGTTTTGTTGATTGTGATTTTTGAGAGGATTCCAAATTTGTTGTTAAGAAGGCTTAGTTTGTTATTGTACTGAATTTGATAGTTTATTGATGGTTCATAATTATTTCATGGCTAGGTTACTCCAATGCCCAACAAAGAGGGTGGAAGCCATCAAGAAACTGCAGCCCAGACAATTCTGCCATCGACCTCTTTGCCTTCTGCAGAAACTTCAAGTATCGGTGGATTCTCTCTTGGGTCTTCCCCGATGACAATTGCTCCTGTTTTTTTACATCTAAAACCTGAGAAATCCATGGAAAATATAATCCATGGCCAAGGCAATCACATGAATAACATGTCAGATATGCTCATTTACCCAGTTCCTGTTCTTCCAATGCATACTTCCTCAACAATTACAGATCTTGGCTTCGAGCAGAATGTGCCCCAACTGTCATTGGGGCTATCATTGTCATTGCATCAAGATCAGTCATCGACAAGGCACTCAGCATTCCAGGTGAAAACAGGCTTCGGAAATGGAGATAGCATAATCAATGTTTCTTGAAGAATGAAGATAAAAGGGTCCATCATAACTTTATAGATTCAAGCAAGAAATCAAAATGATTTCATTAAAAACAGATTAGGTAATGAATTTTGATTAGTCTATCATCGTCTCTGTACAGACCGGAAAAATATCATGCTTTGCTGTGTCTCCTGTTTTATATGCTAATATTTCATATCCTTGCTGGTTTGTGATTGAGAATAAAGTTTTGGACAATTTGTCATAGCCTTTGATTTGTTTTTCGGTTTATGCACAGAATATTCTAACCCAACAATGTGGTAGGGTTTCTTCTTCATGAATGTAACCGATATTGTTGGCTTGGTGCTTACTTTGTGGGAGATTATTTTTAGCTATTTTATGAATGTGGATTGAATTATGTCCTGATTAATATCAGGATAAGTTGTGGTAGGACCTTAACTTGCCTGTGGGTGGGATTCTAGATACTTTATAATATCCAGGATTTGATGGATGAGATACGCAGATAATATTTTGTTTTCACTGGTGCATTTACACTTATGGTGCCACTCGTTGCTGTCTGTATAACAATGCAAGTGACCATAAAGGAACACCTGCATGAAGACCCTTTTCTTTAAATAGTAATGTTATTTAGCATTACCGGTGTTACACATTAGTCAATGTGGCACATTACTGATCGGTCAAGGTGACACTGAGTGTTATTAAATAAAATATCTAATTGAATGAATCACATAATTGAACTTATCACATAATACAATATAGATGAGAGGCTAGATAGCATTATTCTTCTTTTAATAGAAAAAAATGATGGCCTACGAATATTCAATCTTTGTGCCAACTTATCTTGCACCCAATTTTTCACCCGGTTTCAACATGGATCCAAAGCCATATCAAAAATCATCATTCATGAATATTTGGGTCTACGATAACCACCTAATTGTAGTCCCTTAGTTCAGGTGTCTTCCATTAAATTAACTTGATCCTAAAATTACATTTTTAACACTAAAATGTTGGACCTGATTCAACTTTCAAGTGGCTGCCCAAGAAGTATTGAAGACAAGTTAAACTGTCAACTTCAGGGACCACTCTGTCAGAAAATATTAGTGTACATAATCAAAAGAACTGCAGCAAGTTTGGAGTAAATATATTCAAATTAAGCCACAATTACGCTGATAGTTTCTTGTTTGAAGAAAGATAAAACGAATTGACAAGGTCAATACAACTTCTTAAAAGGTCTTCCATGCACTGATTTGAAACGTCCTGTTCATTCAGAAGAAAGCCATGGATTAGGTGCTATATAAGTATACCCTTGAAAATGCTCGCCTGCAGTTGGTGTAGCAGCCGGTGAGTCGTCCAGAGGCATTGCAGTCCAACATTTATCAAAATTGGCCGTGCAATCTTTGCCACTCACATCTGGCTTGAACTTGGGCTGTAATTCTCGGGTCTCTATCTTTTTCCAGTTTACTGTCCGAAACCATTTATGCCATTTGATCTCGTCTGCTCCCTTAGGCCCACTTCCTAGCCTTTTCAATGGATCCTTATGTAGCAACTGCAGAAATAATGACGACTTAAGAGGTACGCAAATGATGAGAAAGGCAATAAATCGGGTCAAAATGTCATTACATACTCCTTTAAGCAAAGAATGAACCTCGCTGCTCAGTTGAGGGGGAAGCTTCACTTTTTCATTGATGATTTTTTCCTGAAGCTTCTTTCTGTTTGGATGTGTGAATGGCGGCTGAAAAGAATATAATAGTTATGGTTTCATGAGAAAGAGTCAAATTAAAAGATTTTTCCTAAAAGATCCTATTTTGTGCTAAACATCAGAAACAAACCCAGGGCTATGGCTAAAATCAAGCACTTCTCTCGTGTTTTCAAATTAAGCAAACATTTTAGTCCCAACTTTAGATTCCACAGCTGACCGAATTTTATAAGCTGTGCACTTCCAATTTTATCAAACATCGCCAAATATTACCAACAACCATAATAAATTATGAGACAAATATTTGGTTTTTTGAACAGTTACTAAAACCCCCTTTATTCACCAATGGTTAATGGCATTACCTGGCCACTAAGCATTTCATACAAAAGGATCCCTACACTCCACCAATCTGCATTTTTATCGTGGCCTTTAGCAAGTAAGATTTCTGGAGCCATGTACTCTGTTGTTCCACACATTGAATTTGATCTACTTGATTCATCAATCTCCTTGGCCAGTCCAAAATCAGTTAACATAACCTGAAGAGACATACTAAAATTAGTAAAGAAAATCCACTTAAACACTTACAATGGAAGAATCCATTATCATGTTGTGCACAATATGTATGCCTGCAAATACATCAGTTAGTGCACAGCCATACATGCCCATCAGCATCCATGAGAACATTTTCGGGTTTTAGATCTCGATGCATAATCCCGTTCTTGTGAAGATGAGAAACAGCAGATACTATCTCAGCAGTATAAACCCTTGCCTGATCCTCACTAATTAAGACATAGCCGAACAGTAATTAAGTGAATGAACCCATATTATTTTCAGTTGTTAAAATAAATGTAAATATTACCTGAAAATTCCTTGTCTGTACAGATGATAGAAGAGATGTCCTCCATTTATGAAATCCAGGATTAAATACAGCTTAGACTTGGTCTGTATGATGTTGAATGTAAAATTGTAAGGAGACAAGAAAATGGTTGCCTCAGACAAGATACATAAACATGTACCACACACAAAAAGCAAGAAGGGAGGAGATTTGTTCAGAAATGTAGAGGTCTCTCCAATCAATATCACAAGGAAACCACATGAATCTATGGGCAACATATGCTTGAATAAACAAAAGTTTGATCAATCCATTGTAAAATGGGAACTCAACCCCCGACCTCCACCCTGCCCACAAACTAAAAAAAAAAAAAGAAATATATTAGCAACAATATTTGTTTAAAATATCCTTCAGGGTTGTTACCATATGACTAGAAGATTCACAATTTCAGACCACTTCATCACTAATCATGAAGTGTTGTATGGAAAAGTTAAAGATTGAAACAGGGAACATAATTTTTTTTTTCCATTGAAGTACTTCTAAAGCTTGCTAGCAATAGGGTTCTTTCAGTAAAACTTCGAGCCCTGTTTATTGTAGCACGAAAGACTTTCATGCCAGAAAAACATTTTCCATACAAGATATTGTCACGAACTATCCATCTCTCAAATTTTTGACAACCAATATGGATATTGAGATACTTCAATG
>CAIGRL010018384.1:0-11262 GCA_903798325.1 Fraxinus xanthoxyloides | reverse complement strand
CTATAATCTTCCGCTACATCAGTTATCAAGCTAAACTTTCACATTCTTGAATAGCTACCTCATATTTAACTATTTTACAGTCATTCACTTGTTTTCTCAATGGTTCAAAATTGTAATTATGCTCTGTCACTCCTTAAGTTGCGCATGTTCAAATCTACACGATGTTGTCGTAGTTAATCTTCATTCATAGACTCTTTAAATTCATTCCATAATATCCGTGTATAATAAATTTCTGGCAATTTCATCTCTATAATATAGGACCAAAAATCAGTTAACCGAGCTTTCTGTAAAAATATATCTTCTAATAAGCCTTTTAATTCTTCATTTTCTCTATATGGAAGCGATTGTCTATTCTCGAGATGCTACCATAATGAAATAACAAACGGATTCATATCATACGAAACAAATAAATATATTCACCATACTTCTTCAGTGGTGAAATCTGTCTACTTGATTAATAATTTCTAATCACATCAATATTCCCAACAACACGTTTGCTATTTACCCTATGTCTGCTCTAATCTTTTAGAATGTGGATATCATAGTTGCCATTGGGAGCAGGCTGTCGATTATATTTGTTTCATTTGTGGGGTCGTATAAATATATCAAAATGGAATTAAAAAGGAAGATTGATCGAATTTATGCCGACTGCTGGATGATTTAACACCACCTCACTACTCTCCTTGTAAAAAGGAGATGCGGTGAGATTAGTATCTCCCAATTACTTTGTTTGAACTACTAAAGGTGAAATCTTATGATCGTTCGACTTGATTTTCTCCTGAAAATTACTAAAATTGATAGTGTAAGCCATGGTGCTAAAAATAAGTCCCTATTTTCATAGCATTTTCAGTCGATATCTCAAATCAAAAAATCGAACATAAATACTTCCAACCTTATGAAGTTATATTATAATATGTATTTAACTTTTCCTCATTTCAGTACATTCTGTTTTCTGCTAACAACTAAACATGCTTAGGGTGTGTCTAATTATTTTATAAAATCTAAATTTAAATAAAACCTGTTGCTTTTAGACCTTTAGATTGTAAGGGATAAGCACAGCTCCGTAAACTATCAAGAAAAGTGTATTCTTGACAAACAAAAATAAAGAAAATGAGAGAGACCAATTGTCGGATTCAAACTTCCTTTGTATTGATTTTGTGTTTTTCGAAATACCAATGTTGGAAATTTATACGACAAAATTCCAATCGTTAGAATGCAAATGCAAAGAACCTTAAATAATGCTACTCAAATAACTAAGTGCATGAATTACATAATTCATCAACTATAATACTAAGTACATGAATTAGAATGTTCGTGAACCATGACATACATTCATGTAGCTTATAAATTTCAATAGCCCCCTTTAAGCTAGATCATAGCCATTCGTAATTCCTTCTTCTTCAAACGCTTAATGTATTGATGCTTAATGCATTCGTGAAGATATTAGACACTTGATCTTGTATCTTGCATTACCTTACGTTCACATCGCCATTCTTTACCAAGTCAGTGATGAAATGATACTTGATTCGTATAATTTAGCTCTTTCCATGAAATATTGGATCTTTGGAAGGAGAAATAGCTGAGATATTGTCACATATTAACAAGATGCCTTTTTGTTGTGAGTGCTTAAGTTCTTTTAATAAGACTTGAGCCAAAGTGCCTGACAAGAATAATATGCCAAGGGTAGGTACACAGCTTCAGCTGTAAAAAGTGTGACCATAGTCGTTTCTTTAATGCCCATGAAATAGCCCATGATCCAAAGTTAACAACATATTCGAAATTACTTGTGTTACGTCTCACCTCCGAGGCTCAAAGTAAAGAGCGCCACATAGCAAACCACGTAAGTGGAAAGTTAACATGAAACCTAAAATAAAGACCCATGAGGCCAAAATATGAAGAAGTCAACAAACTGAAGTCCTTACACTGCAGGGACGAAGTCCAAGCCGACACTACCTCAAATACGAAGCTGCCTAAGGAAACAAAGAAAGAATTTGAAGCTCTCCGCTTAGAGGACCACCTCAACCCTCAAACTTATCCAAAGCCCATGATGCCGACGTTGCCCGATTGTGATAGATTTGGAGATTCCTAGAAGTGATTGATGTAACACTTTTAATAAAGTTTGTCGGTGTGTCAGCCTATTGTATAATACAGTTGACCCCCTTATCGATGTATTAATTGCATGAATAGACAGAGATGTGATGTCTCAGTTAGGGTGATGAGGCCATGTGGTTCTGATCCAACGATCACCACGTCGACCAAGGTTCCATTTGTAACAAAAAGGGAGAGGTTGGATCCTTGATAGAAACAGAGACAATCATATATATTCAAAATGCACACTTGAACTCTAGAAAAAATATACAAACACTTGGGCTTATTTTTCTATCTTCTTTGTACGTTTATGAGTCATAAATCTCAATATACAACATAGCAATTTCAATACACATCATATCTATCCTTCCATATATTCCCGCTTGTTATTACAAAGATTAATGGGATTTTAGCCCGACAATCGTTGTTAGCGCTTTTGTACCATCCACCGGAGCCTGAATATTATTGTCTTTCGCCACAAAGTGCCTTCCATAGTCATTTCCTCTTTGCTATCATCGTTATTCTGGTAGGAACACACTAGAATCATACTTGATTTGGTATGAGTGGGCTTTCTATGGGCTCATTTTCAGGGGTCAACAGATTGGCGCCGTATGCGGGAAACTACTTACATTTAACCACAAAAATACCTGTAGAAAAAAGCTAGTTAGAAATACTTTAGTTAGAAGTTTCCAACGCTTGAAAAAGGAGAGTTCTTGAAGAAAGAACTATTGGAAAGTTCAAAAATCCGATACTTTTTTGATCCTCGAAGAAAGAAGAACTGTACTAAGGAAAGTGCTTGAGAAGAATGAGTTCAAGTGGCGATGACAGTGCACCACAAAGGACAAGGGAACACCCTGAAAAAGGAAAACCCTCACAAACTGCCCAACCACTTGCCCACAACCCCCACAACATAGACTAGGTGGGTCTAGAGGTGGAGGCAGAGTCGTAGCTAGACTCACTAGAGAAATGGCCACAATGGCTGCCAATATGAGAAATATGAACCAACATAACATGGTCATGCATGAAATGCTAATAAACATGCAAGGTCGAGGAGGGTACCAATCCCTCCATATGCAGCCGCTGAAAATACATTCTGTGACCCTCAGGAATACTATCATGAAGAAGAGGAAGTCCAAAGCCAAATGGTTGGATATCATCCCACTAGGATGGAAGGTCACCGAAAGGGATGTTAAGGTCGACACATAAACCAATTATGCCTCGAAAATACCCCATGAGGCTCCATACAACTTCCCTTCAAATTATGAGCTAGAAGACTGACCTCAGAAGTCAGCAAGTGTCTTCGACAGGATATGCCTAGGATTGCCTAGAAATAGGTAGGCTCATACACCCTTTGCACCTAGAAATAGGTAGGCCCATCATGTACCTAGAAATAAGCAGTATGAGCCTCCTCGAAATGAAGGACAAGAACTAGTTTACTGAGAAGAACCTCGAATTTCTCCTCCTAGGAATAGGCGTGAGAGAAGGGACAAGGCTATGAGCGAGGCAGAACCCTCCCAACCACCTCTCTAAACTTAACAAAGATCTGATGGACCACAAAGGTCGTGTAAACTTGATGATGATGACGACCACTCGTCGTTCTCACAAGCCATTAGGAATGCCCGAATGTTAAACCACTTCACACCCTAAAATTCCTAAGTACGATGGAAGAGGAGACCCCGCGAAACACCTCAACAGCTTTAAGATACACATGAATTTGAAAGGGGCCACCCCGCTATGAAGTGCAAGGCCTTCCACTTAACCTTAAGTAGAGGAGCTAAAATCTGGTACTCTAAGCTATCTGAAGGTAGCATCCAAAGCTGGCCGAACCTCAAAAAACATTCCCAAAATGCTACGCCACCATCAAAGAAGGTGAAAGACCAATCCAACGACTGCATGATATGCAACAACAATAGGGTGAGAAGCTAAAAAGCTTCTTATCCTGTTTCACAGATGAAATGACCTACTGTATACAAGTCACGGATAGGAAAGCTTTGACTTCGCCAAGATGAGGTTTAGACATGAACTCTCTCTTCTAGAGAGACGTGCAAAACAAGAACCTTACTACCTATGTTACCCTATTGGAAATGATAAGGCAAGAAATCCTCAATGAGAAATTGAGGGATCATTGGAATAGGGCTAGCTAGGGACTTTTCCCTCCTCATATGCAAAGGGGGAAAGGTCCTACCTCTCACTTAATGGATCACCAAGCACCCCTTAATCATGGACAAGCGCTGGAGCAATACTTACTTTGGCTTATGAGGAATTAAACCCTGATGCTGGAATACATCAGCACCAGTCCTACCAGAAGAACCTACAAAGAAAAAGAGGTAGGGGCGAGGCACTGAACCTAGAAATAGGGATGAAGTGCCCGGTTATTGCATTTACCATCAATCTCATGGCCATCGTACGGAGAACTGGTGGGATGTCGCAAGATATTCTCACGACACTAATCAAGGAAGAGGTAGGCACCCCAGAAAAGATGATTCTTCTAGACAAACCCCAAAAAAGGGGAAGGTTGAGCCGAGGCGCCCCGATAGAAACGACGTCCTAAGGGGAAGGGAAAATGATGCAGAAAGACCCAGAGATGGTCAAAGGCAAAGACGAATCTCCATGGTGAATAATGGCCATGAATCCATCAGAGAAATTAACACGATCATTGGAGGCCCGCATGTTGGGGAAAAATCTAGAAACTCGCAAAGAAATTATGCTAGAGTAGCAAACGACCCTCATAGGACAAGTTTCATAGTTAACCAATCTCTATTGACAAAACAATTCCACCTATCACATTTTCTCAAGAAGATACATCATGTGTGCATTTTCCACACTATGGAACCATAGTGGTAAGGACTGTCCTAGCTCGTAACGGCCTGAAAAGAATGTTAGTGGATAATGAATGCTCATACTATATCATCTTTGGAACTATCTTTAACAAAATGAAGATTGACCACGAGCTGACCCCAATAGATTCTCCTTTATATGGCTTTATAGGAGATAGCATTATCCTAAAGGGTAAAATCACTCTAGCAATAGAGATAGGGAGTGTACCCTTAACTGCTCACCACTTCATGGAATTTTTGATAGTTGATAACCGCTCTGCTTATCATGGAGTACTTGGGAGGCAAGCCTTAAAGGAACTATAGGCCATTACCTCTATTCACCACATATGCATGAAGTTCTCAATTGAAAATGACATAGCCATTGTCTGAGGAGATTAGCAAAGTGCAAGAGAATGTTACTCAAACTCCCTAAGGAAAGCTGAACCAAGGACTGTCAACGTCATTGTCATCGACCTTGACATGAACGACACTCCTGGACAATGGAGTACCTCTAAACAAGGGAAAGACATCAAAATGACCAATGTTCCTGAAGAAGGGAACCCTCTTGGAGTCATACGAACCTCTGAATAAGAGGTCGATTGTGAAAGAAAAACACCCCTGAAGAAGGGAGGGCTACTGAAGAAGCAGTTAACTTGGAGAAACTGGACCCTCACATTATTGATTGTGAGCTTCAAACAGCACCTATGGAGGAACTGGAAAGCTTCCCAGCAAACTTATAGGATCCCTCCAAGCACTTGCAAATTGGAAGAAATCTGCCAATAAAAGCAAAAGAGGAGCTGAAAAGCTTCTTACTAAAAAATATTGATTTGTTCGCCTGAAAACCGTGTAATATGGTAGGCATTAAACCAAAGATTAGTTACCACAATTTGAACATTAAACCAAAGGTTGTAGTACATAGGCAAAAAAGAAGGGCCCTCAACCCTAAAAAGTATAAGGCTCTGAAGGATGAAGTTAAGAAGCTAATCAACAATAGATTTATCAGAGAATCAATATATCCTAAGTGGGTCTCAAACCTAGTATTAGTAAAAAAGCACAACGAAAAGTAGAGACTCTGCATAGACTTTTCAAATTTAAACCAATCATGTCCTAATGATAGTTTCCCACACCCCAGATTAGACCAACTTGTGGATTTAACTACCGAGCATAAACTTCTTAGCTTCATGGGTGTGTATTCAGGATACAACCAAATCCCAATTTTCCTAGTAGATGAGGAGCATACCTCCTTCATCAGACAAGGGTCTTCATTGTTACAAGGTTTTGCCTTTCGGGTTGAAAAACATTGGAGCTACCTACCAAATACTTCTTAATAAAATGTTTGCCGACCTTATTAGAAAAACCATGGAGGTCTATGTGGACGACATGTTAGTGAAGAGCCTAAAAGCAAGGGATCCTATTGAAAACCTAATTGAGACCTTCCAAATTTCAAGGATATATCAGATGAAGCTCAATCCTTTAAAGTGTGCCTTTGGAGTTTCTTCTAGAAAGTTTTTTGGCTATATCGTTAACCAAAGAGGCATTGAAGCGAACCCTGAAAAGATCAAAGATTTGATTGAAATGAGGTCACCTTGAAAATCGAAAAAGGTACAGAGCATCACTGGACGAGTGGCAGCCTTGAATTGCTTCATCTCCAAGGCAACAGACAAATGCCTGCCTTTCTTTAAAATCCTTAAAGGAGGAAACAAGTTTTAGTGGACTGAGGTGTGAGGTAGCCTTACAAACTTAAGGACCACGAGCCACTACAGTTGTACCTGGTATTAACTTTCGAGGCCATCAGTTTGATTTTGATAAGAGAAGAGAATGGTCACTAGCTGTCCATATACTACGTCAGCAAAGCACTCTTGGCAACAGAGACTCACTATTCGAACATGGAAAAAATTGGCTCTCTTTGGTAACATACTCAAGGAAATTGTGGCCATATTTCAAAGCCTATAGTATACATGTGTTGACAAACTTTCCCCTCAAGCAGGTGCTACAATAGTCTGATGCTTCATAAAGGTTGCTGAAATAGGCTGTGGAATTTAGTGAGTTTGACATTGTTTTTAAGCCAAGAGGTTCCATCAAGGGCTAGGCCCTAGCAAATTTTGTGGCAAAATTCACCCCATCCTAGAAATGGAAGAAGAGATGGAACCTACTGAACCTCCAATTTGAAGTCTACCAGTTGATGGATCCTCAAGAGAGACAGGGTTAGGAGAAGGTGTTGTTTTAGTCAGTCCAAAGTGATATAAACTTATTTGTATTGTGAGATTCGGCTTCAAAGCCACCAATAATGTAGAAGAATACGAGGCCTTCCTTTCTGGCCTAAGGTTAGCCTAAGGTCATTAGCAGCGACTCCCAACTAGTAGTAAGTCAGGTTCATGGTAGTTTTTCACTTGGGATAAGTCTATGGCGTATGGCAGCATACCTAAAATTGGTTATGGACTTCATCCATTCTTTTGAAAAGTTCGAACTAATACAAATCCCACGCACTGAGAATATCCACGCCGAAGCACTGTCTAAATTAGCAAGCAGTAAAGATTTCAAACTATTTTCATTCATGTATATAAAACATCTTTATGGACCTTCTATCGTCACTGATGAGACTGTTATGTGGTTTGAAAACACTCCAACTTGGATGAGGCCAATAATATCTTTCCTCAAAGACCAGAACTTACCCTCTGAAAAAGAGGAAGCACAAAGGCTCAAAAAGAGAGCCGCCCACTTCGTCATCCAAGACGATGTCTATACAAACGAGGGTTCTCCCTATCTCTACTCAGATGTATTTGAAGAGAGTAAGCAAACTATGTACTCCAAGAAATTCATGAAAGGATATGTAGGAACCACAATGGAGGGTGGTCCTTAGCATAGAAAGTACTAAGACATGGATACTACTGGCCTACTATGAAAAAGTATGTGCAACTGTTTGTTAGAAAATGTGACAAGTGTCAACGCTTGGCTACTATACAAAGGCAGCCTTCTCAAAATTTGAAAGTTGTATCCAGCTCTTGACCATTTTCAATATGGGAGATTGACCTTATAAGATCCCTTCCCAAAGGGAGATGAAATTCTAGCTTCGTAATCATTGCCGTTGATCACTTCACCAAATGGGTAGAAGTCGAGTCGCTTGCTAAAATCACTGAGGCCAATACTTCCAAATTCTTATGGAAGAACATCATTTACAGGTTCAGAATTCCCCATTCGATTGTATCAGATAATGTTAAACAATTTGACAATAGGAAGGTTAGAAACATGTATGAGTAATTGGGCATCAATGAGCATTTTTCCTCCCCACATTATCCCCAAGCAAATGGGCAGGTCGAGACTATTAACAAAACGATCAAGTATATGCTGAAAAGGAAACTAGATGCAACTAAAGGAGCTAGGGTCGATGAACTACCTCAAGTACTATGGGCAATGAGAACAACAAGAACTGCTACAGGAGAGGCCCCATTCTCTATGGCCTACGGGGCCAAAGTTATGAGCCCTGTTAAAGTATGTCTGCTATCTTCTAGACGAATACATTTCAATGATATTACCAATAATAAGGCAAGAAGATGTGAGCTTGATCTACTTGAAGAAAGGACAGACGAGTCTCAAGCAAAATTGGCCATGTATCAAAGGAAAATAACCAGATACTATAATTCGAAAGTGAAAAAGAAGCTATTTCGTTTGAATGAATTGGAGCTTGGTGTTCCCATCCTCTAAATAGCATGGCTCAGGAACCCTTGGTCCAAACTAGGAGGGCCCCTATCGCGTCTATGAAGAGGTTCAACCTAGAACTTACATTATCGAGAACATGGATGGAAAGGCACAACCTCATCCATGGAATGTAGAATATTTGCTCAAATATTACCAATGATGTAAAACATCTTGTGTGTACAATCTGAGGCTCAATGAAAATGACTTTTAAGTTTATCATTTGTGCATTAAAAATGCCCCTCAAGGAAGTTATAACCATGTGGATGCCTCGTCGTAGATGATCTGTCCCTACAAAGGGATGCGTGGCAGCTTGACGAAGCACTGGATCTAAAAAAGGACCACCTTCGAACTGACTAATTGTGGCACGAGCCCTTGACAAAAATTGTTAAGGAAGCGTAAGCATGAGCGATCCACTCCACCCATGCTGAGGAAAGTGAAAGAAAAACTGAATTGCTTGTACTTGTGCAAAGTATAAGTTACAAAATTATAAAACCAGGCTAAAAGTCTGAAGTACTAAAATAATAAAGAGCCTCAACCCCTACATATCAATCTACACAAGTTTGGAAATCAATAAAGGTACGCCACCTTCTATTATAAAGGTACCATGTACCAGGGTCTGATTTGACTTAGGTCTTACATACGTCTAATCTCATATGTGTGATTATCTAGTTATACAAATTCTAAAGTAATTAAGAAGGCTTCAGTTGATTTATTATTTGAAGTCTTATGTGTCTAAAGTTCTGAACTTTGCTGTTAGGTCAGACCACCTGAAACTTTTAAAATATTTGCAAGTTTGGTTATGCTACTAAGGTTGATAAATTGCATGAATCTGACCTCATCACATGTTCCATGTTATTAAACTTCAATGTTCCCAAGTTTGATATAGTCAAGCTTTCAAAGTTGTTGTACATCTGATGTCATTACCAAGTTGATGTTACTTTAAGTTTGATTTAATGTCGTTATTGAAGTACAAGTGGTTCGAATATATGTTAGTAAGCACATCAGAATTGAGCAGATGTGGTAAAGATGCAGAAAGTAAAAGAACATAAGTATTGGACAAAAGAAGTTCATCCATAAAAGGATATTTACATTTGTTGGGCCGAGGCATTACACTTAGTAGAAAGGAAAAAGGTATACTTGTAGTCCTAAGCTCTAGGGGGGTAGGGGTTGATGAGCCACAAAAGGAACTATGGCATTGGGGTCACCTCTTCGGCTGCATCTCCATCAAGCTCAATGAATTCGTCCCCCTCAACCGGAGTTTGAGGCTTTTCCTCATCCTCAAGAAACTCTGCCATAAAATCAGAAGTGTTGATGCCTTGAGTGTATACCTCCAGCCACTCAATCATTTCAGTGTAAGCTTACCTCCTCCAATGCTTCCTGAAACTTTTGTATGCTTCAGTCAGGTAGAAGTTGGCAAGGAATATTTTCTTAGTATCATTGTTGGCCAGTTAAGCATCACTCATAACGCTTTCCACTTCCTCAATAAGGCTAGCCACTTGGGAGGTCAGCTCCCCCATCGCCCTTTTGGACCTTCTTCGAAAGAGAAGAAACACATAAAGGAATTTCAAGAAGAAAAACTTAGAGATGGGAAAAATTTGAAGATCTTAGAACTTTGAAAAGCAAAGATTCGTACAAAAGTAAAGAAATTCCCTCTAAAATCCGTGCCTTTTACAGGCAGATCCACTCAACCCTAGCTGTTGGATCTTGATCCAGGTCATCCAACCATCCATTTGAAAGTTTAAATCGGAGCCACTCAGCACATCTAATGCTTTGTCTTCTAAGGCCCATATTAGGACGTCTATTATACACGTCCTCATGCATCTGGAATTCACAAATACATGAGAGACAACCATCATTACGCATTAAATACGGCAACGATTGCATTTACTGGATGTTGTACCGCGTTAGCTGCCTTTTCTTGGAAACGTGCCACGACATCATTGAGGTGCCATAATTAGGGGTGCCTTGTGTTTCGTAAAATTTGTCAAAAGCAAAACACCTTGTTTCTATCATTTCTGAAGCCCTAGAAGCGTCTGACCCCTTACTTCAACCAACTCAGCTAGTGCTTCGGATATGTAAAGGCGCTTTGAAAGATACAACTTCAGAGTTACTCCTCTTTAGTAATCCTTCCCAGGATGGCCTTTATAGTAAAAGACTACCAAGTAAACCACTTCGGGGCATCATGTGTAAAGGGTCTGCATGAATTAAGTATGTTTTGAAGCTATAGAGGTACGGTAAGAATCATCCCCATACCAAAAACTTTCTCTCTCAACTTATTTCACTTTCAAAGTCCATGCATTACATAAATAATCATTCCTTGACTTGGGGAACTATGAAGAAAGGAGTTGAAAGTAAGCCATGTAGCAAGCCATAAAGTGGAAAGTCAACAAGAAAGTCAAAATAAAGACCTATGAAGCTAAAATATGAAGAAGTTAAACAAACTGAAGTCCTTACACTGCAGGGACGGAGTCCAAGTTGAGGCACTACCTCAAACGAAAAGCAGCCTAGGAAATAAAGAAAGGAGTTGAAACTCTCCACTTATAGGATCACCTTTGTAGCGACCGAGAAATTTTAAATAATATAAAATTAGTTTTTCTCGAAAATCGTGTCGCTAAACTTTAACCCCGATTTTAAATTGAAAACGTGTTCGTCTAGCCGTTAA
>CAIGRL010018316.1:0-17824 GCA_903798325.1 Fraxinus xanthoxyloides | reverse complement strand
TGAGGGAATCCTTGAGGCGTTGAACCTCGGGAGCCAAACCTGCGATCCGTGAAAGTTGGTATCAGAGCGGGACCGCTCGAGCATGCATTGTTGTTATGGGACAATGTCGTGTGTTCTTGCGGAGAAAATATTTTGGGCCACGGATCGATCGGCAAGTTAGGAGGACACGACGAAGGAAGTTGTGGGTAAGAAGGATGAAAGGGTAGCGTTGCGCAATTGACTAGGTGCCTTTCAAAGGAGTTTTCGAGGAGTTCACCTTGCAGAACACAATTCGACATGCGTTGAGGTGCTGCGGTTTGGAGGCCATCCACCCGAAGAACCAATGCTCAGAGGGGCAGCGGGTGAAGGTTGGTGTCGAAAGCGGTAAGTACGGGTTACTGTAGGTTTGTAAAGGCCTGTCTATATGGAGTGGTGTCGTTGTTATCCTTGCAGCGTGACGGATGCGTGTTGATGCGAAACTCACTTTTCCCTACGAAGATGTAAGCGAATTCGAATGGGAGAGAATGTCACACAGTGAGAATATTTATCCCCTCATTCAGCGCGACAAGGATGCTAATAGTTAGGCGCGAGACCTTTCTTACCAATAATACACTAATGATATATAATCATATGCAGGTATTCTCCCTTACATTCTACTCATAAACTGTGTCTAGTTGTTCGGGCTTGCGGGCCTAAGAATGAGGGGAAGACGGTCTTGAGGCGTTGAATCTCAAGAGTCAAATCTGCGATCGTGAAACCGTGTCATGTTCATATTATAAATAAGCCATCATATTGAGGTTTAATTAAGGTAATTTTATTTGTTGTGTCAATACACATAAAATCTTTACCATTTTTAAAATTCTTGAAGAATACTGAAGAAGGCTAAAGGATCTGAAGCTGGGAATCAAGAGGAACAATGCAATGAATTTTTTTTTTGTAAAGTACGCTACGAAGATAATTTCTAAAATACATGTGTTTTTATTGCGATAAAATTATTATATTTTTGTAATACGTAAAATAAGTAAATTCCTTTTCGAACAATTTAATTAGTCAAAAGTAAGGATGGCAAAACATCACATCCTTGTCCCACCTTGAACTTGTGTCAATTCTTATTTTTAATTTAAATTTAAATTTAAATCATATTTAAAAGAATAAAAATAATTAAGAAAAGGACTTCAAATTAAGACATTTTAATCTCCATCACCACTCGCCTAGCCTCTCTAAAGCGATAAGAAACAAAAAGGGTCGATCCAACAAATATTGGTGATACCACTTTGATCCAACTGTTGAAGACAATGGATGAAATATAGAAGATATGGAAATAGATATTTGGACCTCGTAATATAAAAATATAATTAACTTTTCAAAAAAATTAACTTTTTATTTTTAATTGAAAAAAAAAATTGTTATTGAAGACTAACTATGTATAAAGTCTGCATTCCTTTTATAAAAGTAAGAAGACATTTCCACATTTGTTACAATACATTTGATAAAATTAATGTTTGACCGTACTAAACGGTGTAATATATATAACTTTAAACTTCATTTTTCTTTAATATTACCGTGTAATTCACATCCCTTGATATTTACTCACGACACACTTGTCATCTCAGTGTAATAGACAAGTAAAAAGATTGTTCAAGCGTCAACCCAAAAAATTTTAAGGTTTAAAGCTGATAAAGTTAGATCAAAATTCGAATGGGTGGTAAAAAACCCCTATGTAAATTTAACTTCATAAATTTTAAATTAGGACATCCCTCAACAGCTCTGTTCATTGTGCACAACCCGGTACACTTTTTAACTGCATCATTGGCGTTGCCTGTGAAATGACAGAAAAGAGTACCCAATAATCAAATTACTTCACAATCACGACCTCTGGGTACTAACATTATCCAACGGTTTGTGTTCTATACCCAATGTCAACTAACTAAGACGAAAAAACCATTCGAGAAACTGAAGTAGAGGGATGAAAATACAGTTAATTAAGACAATCATGTAATTGTCTTACATTGTGTTGAAACCTAAGTCAGCTAACAAAGTCTCACTAAATATTTTCAACATCTAACTTAAGAAAGGTCTAAAAAGTAATCTGCTTAGAGGACTAAATATTCACAAAGTTATGAACTTCGGCAGGAGTTTGTTGCTAACAATGATTCCCCTCGTTGCTCCTTTGCAAAATGTTAATAAATCTTCCTTAAAATTATGCACGCGACTGCTCAAAGGGGACTCGAATGAAGAGCCGTCCATGCATGCTAACTACAGCAGACGTCATGTGTGGATCAATTCTGGCAGGTAAGCTAACCACCTGAAACCATGCATAACTGGTTAATCCTATTGGAGTCTCTATCCTTCAAGAATAAATAGAAAACTACATATTTGTGCACTAATATGGATACATTTAATTTTCCTCTCTGATATCAACAAGATAGTTGAAAGGCAAAACTCTCACTATATGAGCAGATCGAAACATAGAAATGGAATTTTCAATTACTATGCATCTTAAGCTTTTAATATATCCAGATATGAAATCCATTTCCATTTTGATTTTTCCCATAAACCAAACTCACCCATTTCAGTAATTAATTTTTCCTAATATGATGAGAGCATGCATTGATGAGATGAAGATTACCTTTTTGAATGCTGTAGTACCCCAGGGGTTGTCTGGTTGCTCTGGCTCACCTGTTATCACTAAACGTCCAGCAGGATCGGATTGAACTCGCACCTAAGTCCACCAATAAGGAAAAGCATCACATTATTTCAGTTTGCAATCTCACTTTGAGTAACAAAATAATACATTTAAATTCTTAGCACACGAAAGGAAACAAAAACAGAATTGATTTTATTGAGAATAGTTTTTAATTAGAGGTTCAGAATTCAGATGTCCTCGCTAGTAAACTTTATTACAACTTGATTTGAACACGTAGAATCGTAAAATTTGAGTATCCATTTTAGCTTTCATCACAGCTGCTGCAAATACTAACCTATGTAAGAGAATTCTACAGTAAATGAAAACATTTAACAAATGAAACTGCTGCGTAGTATGAATTCCTTATTTTTGTCATATCACCAATCCTGTGAGAAACTTCATAATTGAACTGGTTGAACCCGTAACTCCTTATACAATAGCTTCCAGTTTCAAATCATATGCAATAAACCAAGACAATTCATCTATGTTGCGCTGTGACAGCTGATCATACCATAGCCCTCGTATTTTTGCAACACTGATATTAATGTAGTTGATTTTTTAGCGAAACAATTGAGCCTATATGCCCCAAGAAATAAACAGTAAGGGATAAATTATGGACGGCAGAATTACCGAGGAAATAGTTTCTAACTAAGAAATGAATATGGAAAATCAACATTTGTGCCTATCAAAGCCATGTAATTCTTGTGTACTTGTTATTGAAGCAGAACCCTTCTTTAATTTGACGATTTCTTTTCATAAAGATAAGATAACGTAATCAGGAAGTCCATACCTCTTCACGCGAAAGCCCAGGGACTAGTGCATAAACCTCGAAACAATCTTTCTGCACATAGAGAACCAGTCATTGTTAGAATTCTCCTCCAGCAGTTTCAATTGTGTGGAGATAAAAAGACGTGATAGAATTTGCAGAGTTAAACAAAAACATACAGTTTGGCGTATGTTGATCTTTACCCAATCAGCTGGTGGACCAACATCAACAACCGATGTAACCACCCTGGCAAAGAAAAGCAATTCAGAAAAGCACCAATGGCCAGTGTAAAAATGCAATCACTTCCCTGAGAGGGGAGAGAGAAGAATTCGGGGAAAGTACATAAACAGTAACTAACATGCAAACACATGTACAGTAACAAAGATGCAAACAAGCAATCCATTCTTAAAGCCAGCTTGGCTAAAAGTTCCAGACAGGCTAGATATTTTTGCACAAACACAATTCCCAGCATTTTTAGAAATTACTTATAATGAAACACTGAGGCGACAAGTTTAAATACCCTAACACATACAAAAGATCTATTCAACTGAAAATTTTCTTAGTTAAAGCTGCAGCACATATCCAAAAAAACTACCATCACACTGGTAGCTTTTGGCATTATTGCTCCTTGAATACAGTTGTCTGACCTAACATATTAGTACCCAAATTATTGTAGAAATGTAAGCATAACTTCTGGCATGATAAGAAGCAACATATAAGCAACATTATATAATCCTCATTGAGTAATCATGTTGACTCGTCTACTAAGAAGCAAGCATACAGAAATTCTTTAAAATAATAGATTGATAGGCAAAGATGTTCCTCATGTGTTAGCATGAGTTCATATGCTCGTGTTACTACAGTCATCGTTGATGATAGAACTAATATTTATATTAAAGCACGAAATACAGATGTCAAGCATAACTATTCATCAATCTACTTTATAGACAGGTTGTTCGCAGGTAATCTGGAGGATCCTATAAGGAGACAAAACTTATGCATGATAAGAAAATCAAGCCAAAAAAATAGAACAAAAACCCTTGGCCGGATTAGTGGCAAACGAAATAAAGTTGGTTACTGGTTGTAATGTACATTGAAAGGTCAATTTCAATTCCTGGCTAAAAACTATGCATACCGTCCTCAAGATATAGATCAGCCTAATTTTAACGGACAAACAGAAGAGAGTATAAATGTTCAAATAATAGCAAGCCTTAACTGCTTAAATGCTTCCATACGTGCTGCTTTCACTGGATGCTCCACTTCGTTTGGTCTCTTCTGCTTAAGTGAGCCTAAATGCACACATCGGATTCCAGACAACAGTTTAGTTTTCATTTATCCAGAAAACAAAAAAGACAAATACTAACAGGACTTGAGCGTATATGTTACTTCCAGAATTCAAACAACTTCTTACACTTCCATTTTATAAAATTTCAAAGATGTTGAACTAAAATGGTGCTTATATTTTAGAAACTTTTAAATGAAGCAACCTTACCAATACTTTTGAGATTTTTCTCACGCTTTGCCATATTGTTTGGATAATTGTCCTATCAAAATATTATTAACGGAGAAATGTAAAATAGAAAATGAGAACTCCATAGGCTAAAAAAGAAAAGATGGATTTAGAAGATGAGGTAAAAGATGTGGATTCCTGCATACCTTTACAATTGGCTCCCCAACCTCACCACAATCATGAAGACGTTGTACATGCCAACCTTGCATAGCACGAGCAGCAGCATCTCTTCTACCCTTGCCTGGTCCTGAACCTGATCCTTCATAGCCATTTCCCTGTGTAATTCATATAAAATGTTCAAATTGTATAGAACACACCAATTATTATGTAAATGCAAGACATGCATAATGTGCACATGTACATAAATGTGTTTGCACAAAAATATATATATATAGTAGACTGGAGTACAGTGAAAGCAAAAAAAGAATAATGTACAAATAGTTCCACAAGTAATTTTTTTCTGACACGTCTTTTATATGTGGAAACAAGAGGTGAAAATAATTTCAAAATCGGAAAGAGCAATGGTATATACTACTGACAGTGGTTCCTCACTGTCCACGTATGGAAAAATAAGAGGTATAAATTTTCACACGTGCATTTAACATAGGATTTGTTTCCAAATGGAGGAAAGTGGCACATATTACCTGGGGTACACACTAATCCTTGACTCTAAAAGTATTTACCTATATAAAGACATGGTTAGCTGCGTAGCTGGTTGAGTAGGCACATGAAGAATTAAAACAACAAATAGACAAAATGAGAGAAATAACAAAGTGAGGCAAGTCTTCAGTAATCCCACTCTCTTAAGAATATAGGTGAAGTTTCTTAAAGGTATGCATCACATTGTACTCATAAACAATTCTTGAGCTAACTCTTGAAAACCCATCAAATTCCTCATTATAGTAAAAGCATCTCTAACACTAAGTGCTTGTTTGGTATATTTATAAGTTGTAGGTTCAACAAAATGTGTGGATAATAAGTGGATATAAAGTTGTGAATCCTGCAAAATGTATAGACAAAAAGTATGTTTTAAGCTTTGCCAAACATGCATTAAGTGCTTTCCTCACTACCACACAAACAAAATTAGAGGCACTAATGGTCGCAGCATTTTTCTCTAAACAATGTCACTGGGTTTTAATCTTAGCCAGTTAGCCTAATAGCCAAGAATCTGCCAAGAATTTTAAATTTTCCATTTTCTAGAGTGGCACTACAATGGGGCAGGAATCTGACTGTAAAAATGAATTCTGATTGTAAAACATACTCCATCCATCTCGTTTAAATTTGTCTGGATCATCTTTAGGAGATGTGACTCTATATAATGTTCCTATTTCACACCTACTTTATATCATCCAATTGTAGTTAAGAAAAAAAATGAGCATAGTTCATATAATAACAATTCTCTTTATTTCTACTGTCCCAGCTCAGCAGCATACCACAGCAACAAAAACTTGCAGAACATAACCACATCCATTCCAAAGTATCTGCTGTTTTGGAACTAGCCACAAAAGGGGAAAAAGGACAAAAAAAATGAAAGAGAGAATTTTAATGGTAGCATAGTTCTCCAACATCCTGCTAAACAACCTCTACCAGCACAACTACTGCTGGCACTGTGAATAACCCAGCCCCAAAATCCACAAAAGGAGGGGCAACGCATATTTCTATTTTAGGGATTGTATGACAGTATCAAAATTTAGAGATCATGATATGTTGGTACTGCAAAGATCCAATTATGGCGATTGCATCTCCATCAAACGCTCGATGTTCCATCTTGCACTTAACTTAAAACCTTCATATTCCAAAGTGTATCTCCAAAAATCTAACTAACAATTGGTAGTCGGGGTGTGTTTGAGCCACATTATTTTGGAAGAATGTATTCTGGAATAGTAAATTGATGGAGAATTTGTGGTTAAAAAAGAATGAAAAGTTATTGATGTGATAAAAAATATTATTTTATTGAAAAATGTGTGGTAAAAAGAGTAGAAAAATGAGAATGAAAATTTTAATCCGTACCAAATAGGGGCTCAAATTGTTCACATTTATGAAATAACAATCCTTCATAACTAAGAGAATTTAAATGCAAATCAAAAACTGGCAAGGGCTGTGTACCCCCAAAAAAAAAAAAAAAATGCAAACTTGCCTCATGGTCAATAACAGAAGCTTCAGGTAGGGAAGGAACTGGGAGTTCAAGCTCGCCGCTCTGTCTCTTATGTCTTTCATACTCCAGAAGAGCCTAACACACAAACATGGGAAAGAGTAAGCAAAGGGAGGGGAACGTGAACCTACCATAATGGGTAACATGAATTAGCAGAGACACATACTACAAAGAGCAATCGATATAAGTTTGCGTGCTTTTCCAGTTCTTATTTAACTTCCTGCATAATTGTCAAGCAATACACAATTGTCCAAGGATGGGGTGAAACATTTTCAGACTTTCTTCTAATCACTTCAAATTCACATAATAAAGGAAATAACAACATACAACATGCGAAAGGAGGTTTCCCTTTCTCAGTTACTAAATCTATTAGTACCCAATTACCCATAATTAATTTGCTCATTTAGATTGTATTCGGGTAATTGAACATGAAAGAGCATAAAACACAGATAGCAACCAATACAACTATGACTTTTTATGATCATTCTATGGAATAGGATCCATTCTTCTTTCTTTCCATAGTTTAGTAACATTCGATGTGAATTCACACATCTTTAACGGTCAAAGGTATAAGAAGAAGCCTTCTCAAATGGAGAGTTTTTCTTTGAACCATATTTCGACTACATGATTCCAAATAGAAAAATTTCAATTATTTTGGAAATTGGAAGGCGAAAAGCTCTTATTTCACTTCCTACACAAGTGTCCAGGGTTAGAATGACACATTTTCAGATTTTCCAGCTAATCACTTCAAATGCACAAAAAAAAATAAAGAAAATGGAAANCATTTTCAGATTTTCCAGCTAATCACTTCAAATGCACAAAAAAAAATAAAGAAAATGGAAAGCATAGAATATAGAAGTGGCATGGACAATGAGATCAAAACCAGGTTGCCATTTCACTGTTTCCAATCCTATTAGTAACCAAAAAATTCAAGTTAACAAAATATTTTATAGTAAAAAGATGTATTGCATCCATGTAACAAATATTTTGTAGCAAAAAAGCATTAGGTTCATGCAGCAAAATTCACCTCAACTGCTAACGAGTAAAAAAGAGAATGTTACAACAAGAAAATTCAAAGCGAACTTGGCCATATTACCTTCTCATAGAAAATGCGGAATGTCCAAGAAACAGTTGTGCAAGTCCTATACAAAAAAAAGAGGAGCATTCATCAGAGCTTTCAAAACTTCTTTCATCTTGTGCATGTCAAGTAAACCAAGATTTGGAAATTTGAAACCCATAAAACAAGATAATATAGCATTGTTGGATTGCTAAAAGACATTTCATAAATTGAGACTACACGTGCATACTCACTTAATGTCCATCATTTGTATTTGGAAAAACCAGTTCAAAATAATCACTTAATTCAGAGATTTAACTCTATAAATCCACCAACTGATCGGATAATCCATAAAGAACCTTACTTTGGAGGATGAAACAACTCTCCCACTTGCCTCCACAACTTTGACCCTGTCACCTGTTCACATCCATCAAATTCATCAAAGTTGCAACAAACAAGCAAAAAAATGGTCACCAGACATACTTTATAACTTAAAATGTTCAATTGAGGCCAAACTAAAGATTAATGCTAGTATTATAATAAAAGATATAAGTTCAAGTTTCTAAAGCAGCATCACAGCACATAGCATGAGTCAAGATGCAAGATTGCAGTCTTTGCAAGTTGTTGGGGTTATATTCGACTTTCAGTAAGTTCCAAATATAGTAGCTAAAACTCTGTCAAGGTAGATTCAAATTCATTTCTTTATTTTAGTCAATTGCAAGAAGTATGTTAACCTAGAAATTGGCGTTCAGAGCTGAAAAGTTTGATATCTAAGCGAAACTATGAGCAATATGCAGCAAAAAGGACAAATGATTAGTATCTGACTAAAATATATGCCCTGATGCTTCTACATGCATTTTTTTCTTAATGTGGTTCAAGACATAATCATTGTCAATGTTCAGCATACACTTTCTACATAATAATTTTTGCATAGCTTTCCCCATCTCAAAAGTAAATAGCTAGTGATGAAATTTGCTGTATATATAAAAATGTCCTGCGTTTCATAGAATATTAGAAGGAAGTATAGTCAGTGCACAAATATGGAGAGAAAAGAAGGCAATATCAGAAAGAGAGAGGCAACGGGGAGTTGGGGGATGGGGGGAGATAATGTCCACTGCAACAGGGCTAAATATGTAGAAGGAAAGTGGGTTTCTGTTCAATTCGTGTAAATGAGCAAATTTTGATCAGACAATCGGTTAGTAACCCTACATTGCTCCAAATACAGTCAAGATAAGTGCTCGTAGAGTGGAAATCAAATGTGCTGATTGACTCCGCCTAAGGTCCCAACCAAAACATAGTTAAAGTAAGAAGACATAATTATCCAAAAAGAAGTCAGCAAGATGAATTATATGATGCCCTCGCTAGAACCTACACCGAAGAAAGCTGATGTTCCCTTCCATGAGGATCATTGCAAGGATGAATTCATCCAAGGGCAGATCCAGATTTAAACATCTAGCATAATTCTCATAAACATAAAATGGATGCATGGCATCATTCTCTTTTCACATGCTTATACAAATAAATGGCAATGATCCGGTGGAGGTGGGAGGTCAATTTTATGTGGTCATGCTTGTAGAAAGGGGGAGAAGATCACATAACATCAAGTAATGCGAGAAGATAAATTAATCAATTCATGCTACTTTTTTCTAATGATGTGAGATAACTAATGCATGCAAGGAATTGGAGGGGGAAGATAGAAGTATCAATAATCCAGAGTTCTTTTGGTTTTGTAAGCACTACATGCATAATTATCATTTAATCAATCCATGCTATTTATCTCTAGTTCTGCAAGACAGAACAATCTAATGCATGCATGTAATTTGGAGAGGAAGAAACAAGAATAGATTATCTGGACTTCTTAGAAATTTAAAAACACAACTATTTCAGTCTTACAATACAATAACTTTTTTCGTATCTAAAAATTTGACGAATATAAGTAAACATCTCATGCGCTACATGAGCAACTTGTTTTCCGAAAAGTGTAATATTATGTCCCAAATCCAACAAAACTTTTAGAGATACTGATCTACTAATATTCAAGCATTTATGGTTAATTCTTATTGCTGATAAGCAGCAGCAAAGTACAAATACGAAAAATAAAAATAAAATATTATGGCATCCATACCCGATCGTAGCCTCCCAATCTAATCACAGCTCTCCATAACCTACAGCAGAAGAAGAAAATTAATAAAGATTTACCCAGGAATAGACTTGTCATAAAATCAAAACCAGAACAAACTTACTTCAGGCAATTTAGTGGATGACCGTAAAATTTAGGTGGCTTAAAATCTGTTTTGTTCTCCCTATGAAAAAATTCAACTTCTTTCAAGAATGCTGCTTGATCCTCTGGCGTTCCATCATCACCTTCTTCAATCTGAAACTAAAAGAAAAAGATGAGCAAATGAAGTCTTTTACTGTCTTATTATCATATCTACACTTGATTTTATAATTGAACTTTGAAATCTCCTTTTGCCTTTTCTATTTTATTGCAGTGGCAGCAAGTACCTTCGCATGACTAAAAACTGTCTTGAATGCTTTCCCACCAGAATCTACAGCCGTCGGAGTTGAATATCTGAAAACAGAATTGGGCATAGCTGTTCCTTGACGATTTGGAAGCAAAGCATTATCAACTTCACGGTCAGATACAGTTTCACCAGACTTGGCATTCTCATCAGTTGCAGCTGTAACAAAAACAACTTCAGTACCACCTTCTTTCATCTCATTTTTAACAGTTTCATCCTTGGTATTATTAATCACATCTACCATTTCTTCATCCTTATACTGTGGAACCTCGTCTGGCACACAGCTCCCAGTTTGAAAAGCTTCATTTTCAGATACTTTTGTTGGAAGTTGCCCATTTCCAATAAGACTTTTTCCCACGTCAGCATTTTCCATAGGCTTCTCTTCCTGATATATTTTTTTGACAGGATTTGTGTCCTCCCTGCCAATTTCATTGGGATTTTTTCCCTCTGAAACATTTTCAGTAGGTTTTTCCTCCAACATCACATTTTCAACAGGATGTCTACCCTGCATGCCGAGCTCAATGGGGGGGTTTTCTGCTTGCAAGCCCCCACCCGTAATACTCTGTTCATCCATTTGATATGTAGAATCAGTTGGTTCCTTCACTAAATTTATAACATTGGTTTGGTCCTCCACCTCGCTTTTGATGTTGATTTGATCCTCAGTCTTACTTTCTCTGTTGATTTGGTCCCTGACCTCACCCTTACTGTTGATTGACTCTTGTGAATCGCTAGAGTCCATTTGTTCTTTCATCTTACTCTGAGCATGGCTCTCATCATCTGCATCGGTTCTATAATTAGTTTGGCCATCTCTTCCATTCTTGCTGGCACTGGTAAAGCCTGCGGCGGCGGCAGCCAGAGGCAATTCTTCTCCTCCGAATTCAAAATTAGCAGAACAAAGTTTATTTTCTGACTCTGGTGCATTATTAGTTGAATCTTGAGGCTGCGCTTCAGTATCCTCTATCTCTACATCACTTTTATCCATTTTGATATCTAGCAACCAATATTAAATTTACGAACTTTACACAGTCAGAAAATCAAAGTAAGACCCACATGCAAAAATACAAAGAAAATGGAAATTGAAGGCGAGATAAACATGAATTTACATTGAAATTAATTTTCCACAAAAAAATCACGTTCTTCTACACAGAGCAAACACGAATGCCAGGCAAAAACGAGATTTAAAGAAAAATACGATTTTCCAGAGCACGAACAAAAACCATAGACAAAAAACCTCCGAAACCGTAAAAAAATGTTGATTTATTCTGGACTTGTACATACAGTCGGAAAAATCAACAAAATAAACGAAAATCACGTGGGATGCCTGCAAGGGTCAGAATTTAAACTTGCCTGGGATGACACGCTAGAGCTTTGTGGAGGAGCTTCGGGTCCAATGGCGCAATCTAGAGATTCGTCTACTTCTCAGTTAAACGAAAGGTGACTGTATTTGTCTGTTAATCAGTAAACATCAGTGAATTACGAAACGGTAAAAATCAGAAAAATCATACGAATAATTATCTATGAATGGAAAATTCGTATGTATTTTAGATTATAACTGTGATCCGGAGAGAGCTTAGGTAGAGAAAATGAGAAAATGGCCGGAATATAGAGAATTTAGAGAGAGAGAAAATCAAAGCACGGGCGAGCCTCTACTTATGCGGTTGTTTCTCCTCTCAGTTCAAAAGAACGGGTTTGTCTCAACAATGCAACACCTGGATACGGATTTACTGTAGGAAATGTCAAATCAATCCTCTAGAATAATTCTCGTTGTACATAAATAATTAAATAATGTGACGTGACGATTATTCGATAAATGATGTAAAAGTGTGATATTTGAATTAAAAATTTGAATTATCTCAACTTATCTTACGATTAGTGGAGATCGTGCATTACACGATTATCGTTATAATTTTAGAAACGATTTTTGTTAAAACAACAAATCATTTCATAGATGTATAATAAAACGAAGGCAAACTTTACCAAGGTATTTAGCTTTTTTGACCTTTCATCGATTCAGGAAATAAGGTCGATTTACATTCAACACCAAATTCGTAATCAACAACTTCTAGAATATGCACATTAGTAGTTGTGATTAGAAGAACACCAGAAACATATCATTTGCCCTGAGTATATGAATCCATAAATGAGATGGAAAAAAAAAAGAAAAAAAATCTTTGTGCGGAGACACGGTGTTTGCGTTGCACGGACAGGGGGAATTGTGTCTACGTCGTGTCCAGACATAGTGTGTCTGTGACTGCGTCATGTCCGAACACCGCGCGAACACGACGTGGACACGGGCGCACGGTGTCCGCACAGCGTGGAGACAATTGAGCCAAACTTAAACAATCAAGTGTAAGACACAATTAGTGAAACCCGAACCCTCAGTGTCAAATCCATAGTTCATATTGGAATAATATTAAGTAAAGAAGAGTTCAGGTGTACTTTAGCTAGTAATATAAAACGATAAACCGACTAAACCACAATCCGGATAAATTTCATAACAATCAAACTGAAGCTTATGGTCTCGTGCAGATGAGAGTAGAAACAGCCACAAGCAGACTATAGACAACACATGGAAACATATTTGTTGAAGAAAAACGGTAAACGCTGTGATGAATAACTAAATGAATGGGAAAAGATGAAAAGAGGAATGATTCTTGAAATTATGAGCAAAAATCAATGTATCACAATCGGAAACAAACCTTTATATGTTCCTGTTATATTCCAAGAAGAAAATGGGCCTAACTCATGCTCATATTGCTTACAAGAAGCCACTACAAGAAGCAAAGGGTTTGAAATGAATGTATTAAGAAGAATTAGGATGGATGAGAGGTCTAAAGGAAGGGGGAAGCAATAGGACTCAACAGAGCTATAAAAATGAAACGACTTTACATATACGATGTATCCATTATTTGATACTTCAAATAACAATTGCATATCAAGTATTTGTATAATCGGTCTTATATAACATCACATAGCAGAAGACTTGTAAATGCAAACGTTTGAGTTTGAATTTATTTCTAAACAAGACAGCAAGATCCAGAAAAACTTCGTCTCTAGTTTTGAGCTCTATGGTATGATTAACAAATTAGAGTCCATGCTGTCAATAAAACCAATCATATAATGCTAAATTGTTTTGAGAACACAAAAATGAAAAGAAATTATCCTTTAGATGCAATAATTGTGATAATATCTCATAATTCAAATCATTAATTCTTCAGCATTTTGCTTTGAAAACCACAAAAAATGAAATTGAACTTGACAAAAAATAAAGCAAGTACAGATTCTTACCAAGTCACAAATGCTTCCTTCAAAAATGCAATTCACATTCATTACAATTCTAACATAAGGCAGCAGTACAAAATTCCAAGGAAACTCAACCATAATGCTCTTCTCGCTTACTTGGTAATGAGGTGTTGGAAAAAAAAAAAGAACTTTTAGTTCCAACGTAAAAGAAAAAAAAACAGAAAAAGGAAAAAGTGTGCATTTGGAGGAAGAAGAAAGGAAGGAAAAACGGAGACATGGTGTCTCCCCATGCCGCACGGAGAGGAAGAGACACTCTCCGTGCGCACACGGGATTTTTTTTTTTTTATTTTTTTAATAAATGGGTAAATTGAAGAGTTCCATCAATAAATGACCAAAATTGAAGAACATAAAAAAGAGCAAACCCACTCTCTTATAATATAGTTGACTTTTGAGAGTTCAATTTATTGATGATAAGTTTCTAGAAATTAATCAAAATTCAAGAACACGGTAAACTAAACTATCCAACATTCAACGTTTTTGTGAATGACTTGAATCTAATGAAATCAAAACAACAAAAACCATTCAACGAATTTTATGGGTTCATGACTGTCACCAATTTACTTTAATTACGAGAATCAGTAACATCATGAGAAGGTTAACAAATATACCGAAGTGTAAATTTTTCATTTGTTAGGATGCATTTTAGAATAACTACATTTATGGAACTAAAATATTAATTGGTGTACTTTTATCCAATATTAACGGTGTTTTTCCTACATTTTATCTTCAAAACATAGGGAATGTATAGTAGCAGGGTTGCACCACCCCTCCAAACCTCAAAGGCCATCAATAGTATGTTATTGTTCATTGGATAAATGGTTGTTATCTGTGCAAAGAAATTGAGTTCAACGGCCGATTCATTTCCTTATAATGTATTTTGACCAATTTAATAGTAATCTTAGAGTACCTCAGATGATCTGAATTATACTTGTTATAGTCATCAACAATGCTTTCTTCTTCTTTCTCTTCTACCTCTTCAGGATCAGGTGATGCATCAGAAACAGAATCCAACTCTGCATCTAGAATTGCATGAAAGTCATCACTGCTTGACGAATGTGCTCGAGAATCCGCTGTTAAACTCATCTAACAGTTGCACCCAGAAAAATAAATGCAGTGAGAAATTCGAACGTCAAGCAATGCATAGAGCAGCTACCCATATTAACATGAGCAAAGGAAACAGAAAAGAGTTTTCCGGAGAAAAAAAAATAATTCTTTGGAACCAAAACAACTTAAAGTAATGACCTTTCACACTTTCAGATTATTAATATACCTATAATTAAAAAAACATTTGCTGAACATTGTAAAAGTTTGTTCTTTTTCATTTTTATTTGACAAACCAAACATTGATTGGAATTTAAATTTGGGAGGAAAATCATAAACCCCAATTTCTAAATATACCACCATAATTAATAGAATTCAAATGATATGTTTACCAAAAGCCAATGCTGCAATAATTGAAAGTTAGAAGCTGAGGACGAAGAGAAGATATGGGGATTATCAGAGCTATGCAGCCTGGTGGGCAATTTCTAAAATATAAACAAAAATAACTACAGATATTAGTTAGGGAAAATTTGAAAACTTAACGAGTTGGAAATTAGTTTTAAAATGTTATTCGAGAATAATATGAGATTGGACAGTTGAATATTCATGAAAGAGGGGGAGAAAGGGAGACATGGAGACATCTCCGTGCAGCACGAAGATGTGTGTGTGCGTGCACGGGATTTTTTATTTTTTTTAATAAATGGATAAATTGAAGAGTTCCATCATATGATAAATGACGGAAATTGAAGAATATAAGAAAGAGAAAACCCACTTAGCAAACTCAGTCTTATGATATAGTGGCTTCTTCAATTTATTGATGATAAGTTTGCAAAAATTAATCAAAATCCAAGAACAAAGTAAACTAAACTATCCAACATTCAACATATATGTAAAGGACTTGAGTATAATGAAATCAAAACAACAAAAATCATTCAAGGAATTTTGTGGGTTCATGGGTGCTACCTTCTTTAATTATGAGGATCAATGGCAACATCACGGAAATAAAGCAACCCATATAATTTCGAAGAGCCAAGTAAAGCACTCATTCAAATAGAAAACTCATTCAAGTGATTCAAATATTTGGTTAAAAACGAATGAATTAAATCAAAATGGATTACCTATGATCAAAAGAATTCTCACTAGCTCATGACCGCAAGTTCTATAGAAAATATTGGTTCCTTTGATGTATGATTCGTCTCTATCTCCGTTCTGGTACGAACTTACGTTACAAAACGAAATTTTTTTGTGCTTTTTCTAATTTTAGAAAGAATATGCTCGAGAGTCAAATGGAGCATCTCATATATTTTTAATTTTACAAACAACAAAATGATGACAACCCCTTTCAAAAAAAAAATCTTGCAGGTCTAGAACCATACAATAAAATCGAACCACCATACCTTTTATTCATAGAAAAATCTTGTTTCATTATTTTTTTTCGTTTGATCTATGATGGAAGCTTCAAACCTTTACAAAAGAAAACAAAAATAGAGGGTTAGAACTTCTAGGATGGTCAGCTCCGAAAAGATTTGGCAAAATTAAACGCCATATAGATAAAATCATGGGAAAGAAATAGAAAATGGAGGTTCGATTATGCGTGGAGAATGAAGGGAAAAAGCATGGATGTTGCTTTGAGAAATGGAGAAAATCAAAGAAGAAAAAGAAATGATTTAAAAGCGCAATAATGTCATGCTTGACATAAAATAAAAGGGATAAAATTGGTATTAAAAAATATTACATCAGCATGACAGCCTAATGACATCATATGAACAGTATTCCAAGTTTCCTCTTTTATATATTGTAGGGATATAAATTAAATATACTTTAAATGGAAAAAGAAATACACGGGACTTCTTTGGCATGCAGATTGCTGATTTTAAATTTAATTTATGTAGCAAATGGGAAGTATTCGATTTAAGCTTGTTGTTAAAATACTATAGAATATAATGGATACCTAATGAAAAGATATTTTGTTGCATTATAATTAAATTAAAGATTCATGGTGTGATTTTGAATGAAAAATTAGAATTAAGCTTTCTTGCCAAATATTTTTAACGTCTTTGTTGACAGAAGAAAATGTGTAAAAAAAGATTGGATGTCATGATTTCTGTTTTTCAATAGTTTAATGAAATTCTACCATGTAAACATTGTGGCAACAAAGATGTCATCCAAGATGTTAGTGTAGCATGATTAGGAAAATTAATTGATTTATCAGATATTGGCATATTCTACGAAAATGATTTTTAAGTAACCAATAATAAATACCTAGTGTGGTCTGATGTGATTATATGGATATAGGCTGTTAGTCCAATACTATAAAGTACATTATAATACTGATATAATCAATAGTATGTAAGAGCTTATTACTCATTAAGTCTTACTATTGTATAAGACTCCATTAAACTCAAAATAGCAACTCATTTCGTCTTAAGTTCAAAATAAGCATTCAAATTTCAAAATTAGTATTGTAAAAAACCATATGATTCCACAGAAAAATAATAAACAACATACAAGTGTTCCAACTACTTCTCTTAGAATTGACATTTTAATATGGAACCTAAACTCTTAACTCATGCGACCTTTTGAAAACCTACAAGTGATCGGGATCGTGCTTAAGTAATATAGTAGTGTATAAAGTGTCGAACACACGAAACTACATGTTTTATCGAGTTAAAATTATTAATAGCCTTAATCGAATAGCAATAATGACTTATAATAAATCTATGTCTAATTTATCACATACTAGAAATCAAAGTTAAAGTTTATCAAATTTCTAAGATGCATTGATAAGATGTAGAATCCCCCTTGTTA